>RCNN01000180.1:0-60415 GCA_003667245.1 Heterostelium multicystogenum | reverse complement strand
CACACTCATTACAAACTCAAACTCAAACTCATAATTTGCAAACATTACCTAATAATAGCATTAAATATAATATTAATTCATATAAAATACACAAATAATTAATAAATTATTGTGTTGTTTTTGTTTTGCTAATAGAAACAACAAATATATATTTATATCCTCTATTAGGTTGTTATTTTTAAAATCATATCTATTCTACTTCTCCTTCTTTTCCCCACTACACCACCTCTTTCACCAACAAAACACCTACTGGTCGTTAGAAATCCCTCACCTCTTCTCACACCATCATAGATAGGACAAGCAAATAATTAAAAAAAACAAATAGATAGATAGTGAAGCAAAAACCACACCATTCACTACTACGACACTACAGTTATTCACGGTGTACATTAAATATTATCTATTTATTTGTATTTATTGTTTATTTGGTGTTTTTTTACTGGTTGGTTCAATTGTGATAATACAGCATTGTATTGGTTCCATAACAGTACACATTCAAGCCATCAATAAAGACAGTCTTTATATTCAATTTCCAAACTAAATAGCAACAATAACAACAACACAACAATAATAGCAATTGTTACAACTACAACATATAATATAATATCAATAGTCGAAGTACAAAAGACTTCAGCAACTTGAAAAGATAATACTTTAAGATACAAGTAGTATTCAGAATTATAATCAATCTTGATTCAAATTTAGTAAAGCTATTTATATCAATATTATTATATATAATTTCCTTCAACTATCTTATATACATTAAATTATATATATATAGAAAATGGAGGTAGATTATAGAAATGATTTTATAGTTACAACCTAGATGAAGTAGATGATATACAATATAAGAGAAAGGGACCAAAGTTGATAAAGAACTACATTTTGGGCGAGGTTTTGGTGAAGGTGCATATGGCAAGGTAAAAAGATGGCATGGATACATTCACTCAAAAACGTGTTGCCGTAAAAATATTGAAGCGTGCTAGGTTGAAAAAAGATCCCTGGTGGAGAGGCTTCTGTACTCAAAGAAATCAACATCCACTAAGAAACTACATAACAAACATATCATCAAGTTGATAGACCATTTTACTATTGAGGAAAAAGGGCAAACTCTATATTATATATGGAATACGTTGGTGGTGGAACTCTTCAAAATCTCTTGGAATCATCTCCCAACTCCAAACTACCACTCATTCAAGCACAGAACATCTTTAACCAATTAATTCAAGCAATCGAATATATTCATTTCACAAAAGATTTTACATTAGAGGTTTGTATAGTTGTTAGGCCAAGCTAGCATCATTTTAAGACTAATCATATATTTTTAGATATTAAACCAGATAATATATTATTTACAAACGATGGACTATTAAAGTTGACAGATTTTGGTGTTTCAGAGGATAGTTCTCTTTTAGACGATTTCGAATGTTTATCTAGAAAGCTATGGATCTCCTGCTTTTCAACACCAGAGCTAACATCATTTCAAAGAACTTTTCACCTTTTCAAAATTGATATTTGGCAATGGGTGTAACTTTGTAAGTCCTACACTATCATATTAGCTTAGTTCTTCATTTACTAATTAGATACTTTCAGATATTAATGACTATAGGTAGATTCCCATTCTCAGGTACAAACATGTAATATGTTATTTGAGAATATTTCAAGATGTAATATAGAGTTTCCGCAGGATATTGATAAAGATTTGTGTGATTTGATTAAGGGTATTCTACAAATAGATCACAATCAAAGATTTACTATACACCAAATTAAGAATCATAGGTACATATACTTTTATTTTATCAGAATATAAGTTATCTAACTAAATTATGTGTTTAGATGGTGCACAAAGCAACTAGAATTCGAACCATTCATTCCAGTAGCAGCAGAATCTAAATTTGATCCACTTGAAATAGCATATGGAAATGATGAAGACGAATTAATTTTTGGTTACGAAAATGATATTTATCCACAAACCCATCATATTTTATCAGAGTCAATTCACATACCAAATATCCCTCCACCAACAATCAATTTATATTCTGAAGATCTTGAAAATATTAGTGATGACAACCAGGAGATTTCACAACACGATTTATATTGATGCTACCGAACATCAAGTTGGCACTAATAACTTAAACAATAACCATGTAAATAATAGTAACACTAATAATATAAATCAAACATCTTCAAACGAAATTGTTGATAGTACAAACCCAACACCAACGAATGGATCACCCAACCTCCACTAAGAAACTCAAGTAACAGAAGACCCAAAATCACTTTTGAATCCCCTCAATAGGAGCAAATGTACATTACAATAAACTTTTATTATATATATATATATGACTTTCCAGAATATCCAGGATTGTTTAAGTCTAATGTTTATTATATTGTTTTATGAAAAAATTTAAGAATTGGGAGTACAACATATTACCATTATTATTATTCTTGTATTGTACAATTTTAGAATTGGAACATGTTTATTGCAATGTTTCTAAATTATCTTTTGGACTAAAGATTCAAATAATATTAGTCTATTCTTAATCACTATGTTGATAAACAATATTTAAAATTAGTTGTAAATCAGTGTGTACATTTTTTTGGTGATATGATGAAGTTCACAACATATTAGAATTGCGCTTATATGACACCATATAGAAAATGAATAGACTAATATTCTTTTAATAAAGAAAATCCATGTACGAAATTATCAAAGACCAAACAGAAGTAGAAAAATCAGAGAGGTTCAATAAATCAATGAAGAAAGAGGCACTACTTAATGAGTCAATGTATATTAAATGAGATGAATGAAATCCATTAGAATCTCAACGAATGATGGAAATTGTTAGACATGGACGAATCAAAGTATTAATGAATGTTCTCAAATAGGGTGGTTTGTTATTAGTTTTATAAATGTTTTATATTCTTTTTGTTCATGCCTAGGGTATAGACCACTAAGGTTAAACCATCTTAAAAGATTTAATTCTCAGACTGATTATCATTTAACAACATATCTTTATTAAATAGTTTTATTTTTGTATTTAATGTTATTGATTTCTTCCACAAACCATCAAAAGTTGTAACTGATAATATAATCTGAATCCCTCATGATAGAAAGATATGTTTTGGAAGTTGTCAAATCAATCAAAATCAAATCCATTAAAAAAAATCCCAAATCAGGGCAAATTTTCCTCAAAAAGATAAAACTTATTAGAAATTAATATCATTTAAGAATTCCCTCATTTGGATGAGAGACTATATATTGATCTAAATTTTGGAACAAATAATATATTCCAACAACAACAATTATTTCAAAAATGAAATCTACAACTTTAATCTATGTACTATCTTTTCTATTATTTTAATGGTAGAAAATGCGATTGCTGCTTTTCCACCTGGTGTAAAACTATAATAACAAGCTCATGTTTTCATACTTTACCATGTATAATCAACCTCTGTCCGCCTATCAGAATCTCATTAAATGGTCTCCAGAAAATAATATTGTCACCTCATTCAGTCAATGGACCAATACTACCGCTCTGACTCAACTCATCCAAACTGCCCACAACAATGGTGTAGCCGTCCATAATATGGTTGCCTTAACTTGCTCTTCATCCAACTCTGTGTGCCAGAACTACTTTAATAACCAACAGTACACCACTGATATTCAAAAAATAGTTCAATTTGGTGGAGATGGTTTCCCACTTGGATATTGAAGGTGAATTTACCGCCAATAACTACAAAAATGTTTGGACCAAGGCAGCATTCCAATATTTAAGATCATTAAATGCAAACTATGTTGCCTCTCTTGCCGTTGGTTGTGGAACAGATGCATCTAACTACAACTCTGACTATTCCGATTATTTCATTCTTATGTGTTATGATATGGGTTGGTCTTCCAATCCACTTGCTCCAAATTCACCAACTAACACAGTCAGATCCAATGTCAATAACTGGAAGAACTATGTCAACAATCCCCGTAAGCTAATAATTGGTCTACCACTCTATGGATATTATACAACTGCCAAGCTATGGATTATGGTTTGTTTGGTACTACCTGTAACGTCGCTGGTACAAATGATAACCTTAGTATTGGTATAAATGGAATTCTTAATCTCGGAAATAATTTCCCAGCTGTTACCTATCAACAGTTGAACGGTATGCCTTATGCCAATGTCTTCCTTCCAGGTACATTGACAGTTAGACAATACCAATATGATACTCCACAATCACTCTACCAGAAGTACAATGGTATGAATGTTGGAGGTACTGCACTTTGGCGTGTTGACTTTTTGCAAGGTTTGCCAGCTTCAACAATCAATTACTTACTACATTGGATTGTATCCATACAATTAAAATCAATATTAATAAACAATTAAGTTTATTCAAAAGATTTTTTTTTGATCTTTTTATATTTAGTTGTCTATTAAAACAAAAAACAACAACAAAATGATGGGAAGTTATATTTAATAAATAGGATACTCTTACTATATAACAGAGGACTATTAAGTACTTTAAAGTACCACAGAAGATTATAATAGTCCACCAATGGGATAGCTTATCAATTTACTTTTATATATGACTGTAAATTTTTGTTTTTTTGTTTTTTTTTTAATCATCATAGTTTATTAATTAATTTATAAATGATGAGGGTCAGAACCTCACAGTGTTCTATATATATATATATATATTTCACGACACAAAGGGACAGTCGTGATTGTCCGAAATCCAGGTGATCATAATTTATTAATAAATTAATGAATGGTGAACCTCACAGTGTTCTATATATATATATTTCAAGACTTTTTGGGTCGTAGGGTAAATAAATATGGTTGGACAGGAGTTGAAAAAAGTGATGATTTTTTTTTTTAAATTTTAAATTTTTTAAATTTTTTAAAATTTTTTTAAAAAAAAAAATCCAGGCAAAAACCTGGATGAACACTGGTTGAATTATTTATTAAACGAGTTTAATAAATAGGATACTGATCAGGTATACTAATTATTAAAGGTACTCAAATAATGAACTATTCACAGTTAGTTGTGTATTCAAAACTAGAGTCTATTAATTAAGATATAAATACCTATTCACAGTTAGTTGTGTATTCAAAACTAGAGTGAATAGTAAAATCAATGATCGTTCGTTTTTATGGCAATTCTGCCGAATCAAAACTCACTTCATTATACATCCCTCACCAGGATAGAACTAACAAATAATAGTTGAAATAAGTTGAAATGAGTTGAAATAAGTTGAAATAGGTTGAATGTAATTGAAATAAGTTGAATGTAGTTGAATGTGATTGAATGTAGTTGAATGTAGTTGAATGTATTTGATTGTAGTTGATTAATTGATTGAATTATTTGATGTAGTGATACTTTTTTGTTTTGTAGTATATTAAATGACTCGATAAGAGAGGGGCATTGTTCCTGAATGTCCTTTTCATTAATCCACTGAAGATGATCTGAGTCCAAACCAATGTATTTGACCAAATATTGTGTTCGAATAGTCTTTTTGAAAGATTTCTGTCTGCATGATAAGATCTTTTCAATATCTGTGATTCTTGGCTGTTTGTGAACTGGTCCTGTGTGTTTCTTGATGTCTGCAACATGTACTGTTCTAAATCGTTTGTTCTTATTGAAAACTTCTATTTGGTAGTTGACATCCGATAATACTTTAACAATCCTGAAAGGTCCACACCAAAACTGATCTAGTCTTCTTGTCGTCGTCTGTATCTGTCTTATTTGTATCGAATCTTGATCGAAGTACGTGAATCCAATCGTCCACTTTGTAAGTTACAGTTGTTCTGTTCTTGTCGTGATATTTCGCCATGTTTAATTGAGCATCTAATGTGTTGGCTATTGCAATCTGTCGATAAGCTTCTTGAGCTTCTTTGTAATCGATGAGTCCAGGAACATGTGCGTTCCATGGTAATGTGATCTCGTATTCCATATACTATTTGATTTGGTGAAAGACCTGTTGTTGAGCTGACATTATTGTTGTGTATCGCTTCGATAGTTCTATGTTCTTTGCCCAGGTAGCCTTGAGATTTGATTTTCTTAATAGTCCAATGATTGATCTGTTGATTCTTTCTGTTTGACCATCTGCTTGAGCTCTCTACCAGGTTGGGTCATATCGAGCGTTGTACCCATTTCTTTCATGATGTTTTTCCACAGATTGGCTGTGAATTTTGGATCTCTGTCGGAGACAATTGATCTAGGTGCTCCGAATACTTTGACTATTTCATTAGTGAACCAGGTCGCCACTTCTTCGGTAGTATATTCTTGGTGCATGGATGAATTCTAATCATTTTTGAATGCCTATCCACGACGACGAATAAGTTATCTTCTCCGGTATCTGCTTGTGGAAGATTGAGGAAATCCATGGTGACATCCAGCCAAGGTCTCTCGATGATTGGTAGTGGTGTTAAGAGACCTGCTTTCGTTTTTTTCTAGTGCGTTCTTCTGACAACTTAAGCAACCAGAGGTGAATGATTTGACTGATTTGTACAAGTTCTTCCACATGTAAGCTTTTGAAAGCTTATCCAACATCCTGTTGACTCCAAGATGCCCAGCATATTTGACAGAATGAGTTTCAACCAGAATAGACTTGATATGATCTGGGTCTACTATTATCAACCTCATGTGATCGTGAGGTATCCAATACCATAATCCATCGTGCTTGATGACGTCGCTTCTAGTGATTAATTTGCTGAACCATGTCTGTATTGCTGTATCTTTGATTGTTTCATATGATTGCCTGATGTTGTTGATCAAATTATTGTTCCACGGGTTTGAAAATGAAGGTGTTCGAGATAAATAGTCTGCCATGTTGTTCGATTCACCTTTAACGTATGAAAGTTGAAAGTTGTATCTGGAAAGGATCTCATACCACCTGACGATTCTTGGATTGTCAATGTCTAAGTTGCCGTGGTATAACAGATTCTTGTGGTCCGTGTATATGATGAATGGCTTAGGACTGTAGATAGTAGCTGTACCTCGTCACTGCGTGTATGATGGCCAAGATTTCTCTTTCCTTGGTTGAATAGTTCCTTTGGGCGGAATCAAACTTCCGGCTGTCGTATAGTACTGGTCTTAACGCACCATCTCTTGTAGGGTCGTGTTGTGCAAGAGTCATACCTGTTCCATAGTCTGATGCATCTACGAATAGATGGAATGGTCCATCGTTTGGAACCATTAAACAATTGTTACTGCACATCTCAGACTTAATCTTGTTAAAGTCTTCTTCTTGAGTCTGATTGAGAGTGATCTTTTTGGAACTGCTGGAAAGCAAATCTGTAAGACGAGCGAGTTGGTCACCCACTCCCAAGAGATGATGTCTGTAAAAAATTGACAGCACGATGAACTGTCTGAGCTGTTTTGACGGTTTGTGGTACCGGCATGTTCGCGATTGCTGCTACTTTATCGTGTTTAGCTTTAATTCCATCAGCTGAAATGATATGACCAGCGTATTCAACCATTGTCTTGAAGAGTCTGCATTTCGATTTGGCTATATAGACGCTGTTCTTCTGTAGCAGGTCGAATACTTGTTTAAGGTGATCTTTGTGTTCTTCCACTGAAGATGAGTGTATAAGGATATCGTCAACGTAGAGCTTGACAAATCCTTTACGAATGAGTGGAGACAATATGTTCCTTAACCAACGATTGAAGAACGCAGGAGAGTTCTTCAATCCAAAGGAAGGTCTTGTATACATGTACAATTTACCGTTGGCTGAGAAGGTGGTGTATTTCCTGGACGCATGATCTAACAGTAGTTGGAAAAATCCGCTCTTGCGTCCAATACTGAGAATATAGTTGAACCATGGATTCCATCGAGGATTTCATCTATCCTTGACATGGGGAAGGCATAATCCACAGTAACTGCATTAATCTTGGTAAAATCTATTACCATACGTTCTTTGGAGTACCTTTGTTTACCATGAATGGAGGTGAACAGTAGGCGTGTTGATCGGGGCATTCAGCAATTGATTCCAAGTGAGTAAAGTTTGTCCACTTCTTTGTTGATCTTGTCGTTTCTCTTCGGCCGATCTTCGTCCATGAGAGAACTTGATTTCTATATCTTTAGAGTCGTCCTTCAATTTTTATGTGCATATTATACTCGCCTCTATCGGCAGGCATGACGTCTGGAAGTTGGTCCACAATGATGTCTTTATAAATTTCCATCAGCGCCTGGGCCAAAGCTTCCAAGGTTTCATTGGTGGTTGATAACGGCGGTTCATCGTCTTCGCCGTCATCAATCATCCAATGAAACTCTGTAGCTTCTAAATCATCATCACCATCTCCAGATGACGTCTCATCGGGTGGTGTGATGTTCTCCTTGACCTCATTGGTCGGAGCTTCAGATGGCGTATCGTTGATAGCCTCTGGTGACTCAACAGTTGCTGTTGATACAGTAACTGGAGTCTCAACAGTTGCTGTACCAACAGCAACTGAAGTCTCAATCGTTGCACTCTTAGTTGTAGAATCTGGAGCAGTATCAACTGCACCTGATGTAGTCGGTCGAGTTGATACTGCTCGAGCCGCTACATCCCTAAGTTTGATCGTGTCAACGTTGAGTTTCTTCAGATTCATAAGAATAACATTCCTCTTATCTGAAGGTTTCATGCCAGGTGCCAAAACTGACACTCTTGCAGGTACGACAGTTTTGTCATATCGTACAGGTATGTGTAAATAAGGTTTATCCACATACAAATGTGCAACGGGTTGTATCTTCCCGAACACATTGTTCCCAATAATGACACCATAGTCATTCTTGTGAACGAGGAACTGAGCCGTTATCTTGACATCGATTATATCACCGTTTACTTCTGCTTTCAGTGTAAAAGTCAGATTGGTGAACGCTGTGATATGAATGTTTTTATCGCTTGCGACTGGTTTTTATGTACTGGTTACAAGGACGGAGCTCTAAGTTCCATTGGTCTACCAACTTTGGATCGATAAGGGATGTGTGTGATCCCAAATCCATCATCGCCTGGAAGGAACTACTACCTGTTGATAGGGATAAGTAGTAGCCAGTCTTCTTCCAGACCAATCCATTGACTGGAATCACTCTAAGCTGTCGTCTTTGATGACGACGCTTGGACCGGCTGGACATTACTCCCGGCCGATTGTGTGTTGTTTTTCGCTGGGTGAACTATCTTGTAATGTTTTCCTGGTTTGTTGTTGTGTCTACCACTATTAGTGTTATTGCTAGCTGATTGGTTGTTATTGTTGTTGTTGTTGTTGTTATTGTTATTGGTTCTATTGTTCGTGGTGCTAGTTTCACCATTACTAGTAGAACTCTTTGTGTTATTATTATTATTACTGTTGTTATGTTTCCTATTGTTAGGATGATGGTTGTAAGATCTTGATGACTCGGCTTCTTTTGCGGCGTCATCCAGAATCTTGTACCATGTTCTGGTTATGTTCCTGTCTATTGATCCACTACATATGTTGTAGAAGACTAAGTCGTGCATGAAAGTGGAGTTATTAAATCTGTTTTCGAAAAGATATCCACCCTTGTATGATTTAGTAACATGCTTGAATGCCTCGAAGATACTTGAGTGATTATTATCGACAATTGCCCACTCGTTAATTAAGTTGATGAAGATGTCTCTGTTTCTCAACGTATCATCAAAGTTGAAGTTATAAACTCTTTCTTTGAGATACGCGATTACCTTCGATTTCTGATACAAATGACTTAGTACCCAATCTATGAAAGAGCTCCAGGTTTTGAGGTGTTTTGTCGCGATCCTCTTGGCTGAGAATATTGTATCTTGCTCTTAAATGTTCATGAGACGTGATTGCTTTGACTGCGAGGGCGAACTGTTCAACGGTTCTCTTGGAATTTAAGCCGACTTCCTCGGTGAGGTTCCTTTTGGTTGTTGCCGGTGACTGCTTATTGATTGAATCTAAGACATTCTTCACCTTGTCTGAGTTGAACTTGATGGTAGTCTTGTTGACTTCATATTCTACGTACACAGCATTATACTCGACGTCGTCCCACTCTAGCTTGGGAGGTGGTGCTTTAAACAACTGCTGTTTGTGCCGATTCAGGTGCATGCTCAGGTGCAGGTACTTTTGCCTGTGCTGGCGCAGATACCTGTACCGGTGCGTGTGCTTGCTCATCACGGTTAGCGAGTAACGCAGGTTTATTTGTTAATAGATCTATCGCCAACTTCTGAGTATTCACAGTGGTGTTTAAAGCAATATTCAGCTCTTTTAGACGATCGATCTCCTTTTGATACTCGCTGGTCTCGAGACGTGTTGAATCTTTATCGTTATTTGCAAGTTCCGCTGATAGTTCTTGATTCTGCTTTCTGCAGTTGGCTATCTCTGTATATAGCGTCTCGAACATTAACTTTAGTGTTCTAGCTGTTGCACTAAAGTTCGTAGTGTCGATCCTTCCGGCAGCTAATGCTTGCCTTACTGCATTCTTAATATCTTCATCCGACATATTTGCTAAAATAATAATAGTAAAGTACTAAATAGATAAAGTATGAATTAGATAATGATTAGGTATATGATTATATATATATATATATTTTGATAACTACGTTCCCGGGGAATAGAACAGTTATCTTATTAGATTAAAAAATAAAAGAAAAAAAAAGAAAAGTTTAATAAATAGGATACTGATCAGGTATACTAATTATTAAAGGTACTCAAATAATGAACTATTCACAGTTAGTTGTGTATTCAAAACTAGAGTCTATTAATTAAGATATAAATACCTATTCACAGTTAGTTGTGTATTCAAAACTAGAGTGAATAGTAAAATCAATGATCGTTCGTTTTTATGGCAATTCTGCCGAATCAAAACTCACTTCATTATACGAGGGTTTTGGAGGCTAATGACAATACCGCATGCGTTTCTAACCACATCTATATAGAAATGACCGGTAAGGGATTCGAACCCTTGACCTGAAGCTAACTCTCATTTTGGAGACTTATGCGCTACCACTGCGCCAACCAGCCATTTGATGTCCAGAAATAAAAGAAAGTCCTTGAATTTTATTTTTTGCTATGCTTTCTTTGAATTTTGTACAAAAAAATTTATAATATTAATAAATATTTTTATTTATTTTTATAAAAATTGCTTGACCACCAATATTTTAAATTTTGAGTATGAAAACAAAGTTCCAAAATATCTTCCATTTTTCAATAGTGGAACCAAAACTTGGCTTTCCAACTGTTGTTCGAACCATAGAACATTCTAAAATCTTGGAGTCTGTGATTTTTAATTTTCAAAGTAAAAATAATATCTGTCAACTAGTGCATATTTTAATAAATGGGTATAATCTTTGAATAATTCAATGATCATTGAGCTGAAAAGATGTCTTCAATCAATAAATATTGCACACCAGCAACAACAACAATGGATGCAAATAATTCGACAAGTATAAATGTTGCCACTTGGAATGTAGGCTTGGCATCTGACAACACCAAAAAACAGGTGTCCTCCGAAACGTGGGATGCCTATGTCAACTATCTTTTCACACTCATCGATACAAACGATATTGTGGTGCTCACGAAGGTTGGCTCCAACTTTACTTTGACATTGGACGAGTTGTGTATCCGTAGTGCAAAGAGTAGGTATCTTAAACCAACAGGTGGGGTGCATTCGGTCCTAATCTAGATTCAATTATTAACCATGTACATACGTTGTTGTCTATTAGGTAAATATTTCAACTTTCAAAATGCAAAGACGACTTTGAAGATGGAGCAGATAAGGTGAGCAGGCAACAAATCAGATCGGCTGAGATAGTAAGTGATGAGCAAATCTATGTTATTTATGATCATACAAAGTTGTCGCTTGAACGCACAATGCAAGACTACCAAGAAGACAACAAGACTTTATTTGGTGGTTTATCTGCTTTCAAATTGGATTTCAACAGATTCTTTATATTGTACAGTATACACTATCAAGACGTTGTCGATAGTGACTTTAATTTATCATCTCTTCCTGTAGATTTCATGGAAATCAATAAAGAAAAGAATCAAGGTAATAATAATCTACATATGAATGTAATGGAGTCAATGAAGAGAACAGAGTTAGCCTAAATAACAATCTATTTACTATTATAACAGTCAGCACAACAGTTTATCCAGGTGTTTATCTCGTTGTAGGAGATCTAAACAAAGCTAAATTAACAGAATGATTATCAACCAGCATTTAAAACAGAAAGTACAATGGTCAATAGGCTTACACCAGCAACTAACGACAACATTGTTGCCGGATCACTCTGCATTCATGCTGGTTTTGAAGTGCGTTTGCCCACCTATAAAGAAAGAGATATTCAATCCAGTAGTTTTGCGAAATGAAGCCATATATTCCGATCACTATCCCATCCAATGTACTATTAAGTTTGAAAATTATACACGTCGTTCCAATACCGAAGTAGATTCTCTCGATGAATCAATAAGGATGACAGAATCCCTGAAGCAACTGAATGTAGAGGAATAATAAATATAGCAAAATATATACAGTATATTAAATTAAAAACCATCAGACATTCAATCAATCATAACAATATCATGATAATCATGTAGAATAAAGGTATAGATGTTTATCTGTTTATGAATAATATTAATATTTAATGGAAACAAATATTGATTGAAGAGGAATAATCTTGTGATTGGCATTGTGTGTCCAAAGGGTTTTCAGTTGGGACCATTGGTCCAGTGCAGTCGTAGGAGGAGTATCTGTTGTAAGTAATGGTGGAGTTTGTGCACTCACAATGACACTGTTGGAACAAACTCCTGTGCTTGAAATCTTGGCTGTGACTGGATCTCCTGAGCATTCTTATTTTTGTATCTCAAATTGGCGTAAGCATTCTGGATATTTGGAATTTCGTTTTGACATGAATATTGGTTTCCAACATTGCATCCGAGATCATAGGAATACTCTGCATATTGACCACAGTTGCAATTGAGCAATAGAATAAAGTAATAGTAGCTTGATTAGTCTTGGTATCACAGGTTACATATTGGCCATCAACACAGGTGTATGTCAAGTAATAGTTGATATTGGTAAATTTCCATCGCAATTATCACCTAAGCTGGTTTTGACTTCAAAATATTTATTGGCTCCTTGGCAACCAGCCAAACATAACGCAAACAAAAATGTTAATATGATGTACTTCATTTTCTTTAAAATATATGTAATCAAAAGATTATATGTATTATATATTGTAAAATTGATGATAAATTTATGCTCAGAATGATCTACATTTATAGTTCAGTAATTCGATCAGTTATATTATAATCTAAAATCTTCTCTTCTCTTCTTTGGTCAAGAAATAAATAACTTTTCATCACAGAGAACATTTAAAAAGTATATTGTAATACCATTTATTACTCCATTTATATGACGTGTATCATGATATTTTAAGTCTTGGTAAAAGATAGTTTTAATAATATCTTGATTATCTCAAAGTATCACAACGATCCTAGGATGGTTTTCCAAATATCTTAAACTGAATGAATGATAACTTCCTTAAAAACTAATATCTCAAAATATCAGAAGAGAACATCAATCATCCTAAACATAAAAAAACAAAAGTGTAAAGTGATCCTTTTATTGAATAGAATTTTGAATAGTTGTTATTTGTTCAGAATTCCTTTATTTTTCTTTTACAGTTTATTTTTATAATTGTAAATCTAAAATATTAAAGTAAAATAAAATATTACACGAGTGTTGTGGTGTAATATATACATATATATATATATATATATGAATTACTATTAAATATAAAGATAGAATTCTACCAGTTAATCGTTAAACAGAATAACTGAACAATGATTTACAAAACTGAAAATTCCCAGTTTATTTAGTTGCCCAGAAAGTTAATTTGAATTTTAGTCGTGTTGGATTTTTATTGAATCAATTTATTTATTTATTTTTAGTTTTTTTTATAAATTGTGTGTTTGATTACTGCCAATAATAAGTCAGATGATAATTATGAATCTAACCCAGCCAAAGTTGTCAACAAAACAAAACAAAACAAACCAAAACAAAACAACATATCTTCAACTTTTATTTATTTAAATCTAAATAGTAATAGTAATAGAGTTAAGTTGACTTTTGTTGGCAGATAAGATTAAAGATGAAATTACTGTTATCATTACTCTTGACAGTGTTGGTGCTTAGCAACAATGTTTTCTCATTCAAATTGAATAGAGAATCCTCATTGATGAGAGGTCTCAGATATCGTAATCCTGATTTTGAAAGTGATGTTAATCTCTCCGACTCACCATCACAATGGTTCGACCAAAAAGTAGACCATTTCGACCCACTTAACACCGCCACCTTCAAACAACAATATTTCGTCAACGACACCTACTGGACCACTGGTGGACCTGTTTTCATGATGTTGGGTGGTGAAGGACCAGCCTCAGTAACAAGTGTAACTGGTCATTTTGTCATCAATACTGTAGGTTATTATTATTATTTTTTAATAGAATCTTGAATCTGAGTGGTTACCCACTGGTCGATCGTATCTAACAATTTATCATTGATTTCATTGTCTAGTATGCTGAGCAATTTGGTGCTCTAATTGTATCTGTTGAGCATCGTTTTCTATGGTAAATCAGTCCCAGCTCCATCATTGGCCACTGAATACTTGAATCTTTTGACAACCCAACAAGCTTTGGCTGATTATGCCAACTTCCGTCAATTTATTGCCGCCAAATACAACGTTCCTTCCACAACCAAATGGGTTTCATTCGGTGGTTCATACAGTAAGTAATTAGAATACTCGAGTTTTTTTGAGATAGTAATTAACAATGGTTTCAGGTGGTTCATTGTCTGCATGGTTCCGTCTCAAATATCCTCAATTGATTGATGCTGCTATTGCTACTTCAGCACCAGTTCAACCACAATTGGATTTCCCAGAATACTTTGAAGTTGTTGCTCGTTTCAGTTGGACCAGCATGCTCAGCTCGTATTGCTGAAGTTACCAACTTGGTCACTCAAATGATTCAAACCGACAGAAAGTCTGTTGAAAAGTTGTTCAACACATGCGACCCAATTGTCACCTCCGATGACGTCGCCACATTCTTTGAGTCACTTTCAGACGGTATCTCTGAAATCGTCCAATATAACAACGACAACAACAAATACACCATGTTCAACATCACTCACATGTGCTCATTGTTGGATGGCGGTGATCCCTTGCAATCATTTGTCAACTTTAACAACGAATACAATCAATTCAGTGGAAACAAATGCACACAATCCTCATACAAATCTATGATTGCCCAAATGAGAGAGACCACCATCAACGGAGACAACGCCGCCGGTCGTTCTTGGACCTGGCAAACCTGCACAGAGTATGGATACTTCCAAACTTCAGAATCGACCAACCAACCATTCTCATCATCGATTACCTTGGATTGGTTCCTCCAACAATGTACCGATATCTTTGGACTCAAGCCTGATGGTAAGCCATACCTTTCCAGCCATTGAGTGGATCGAAACCGACTTTGGTGGAAGAAACATCCAAACATCCAACACAATCTTCCCCAATGGTCTCGTTGACCCATGGCACATTCTCGGTGTTCTTAACGCCACCACCTCGACCATCTCAACCATCATCATCCCACAAACCGCCCATTGTGCCGATCTCTACCCACCATTACCAACCGATGTTCCAGGTTTAGTTCTCGCCAGACAAATGGAAGTTGACTTAATTTCATCCATTTGCCATAATTATCAATCAAACAACAATAAACAATATTTAATATTTATATATATAATTCCAGCTATCTATCTGGACAGGGACTGGGGGGAGATATTTGTACTGTACAAATATGGAACCAGCACGACCATACCGTTTCACTTTGGACAAAATGAAAAAGTTTTTAATTTTTTTGATTATTTTTTGATTATTTTTTGATTTTTAGTTTCACACAATTCACACACACTCAATTAGTGAATATGGTGATGATTTGAAGTGACATAGTACATTCTAATCAACTCAACCTTATTTGTATAGATTTTAAAGATTCATTATTTATATTGTTGACCAAATTAGTAGTAGTATTAGAGTAGTAGTGTAATAATGACAGATTTAGTACTCAATTTAGATTACTCTCAGAGTTCATCTAATAACATTTTTGGTATCAATGAAAAGAGTATGGAAATCAATCAATCATAGGAATAAACATCTAGCTGCTAAATATGATCTTAACCATTATTATTATTATGATATTAGAATCAATTGAAACATATTTGGTAAATAAAGGTGTTCGATCACCAAGAGACATCTTGTTCAGTGGTGTATTTACAGATTTGAAAAAGAAAAAAGTTTGGGAGATCAATGCTAAGCAAACGGAAGAGGAAAGATTGCTGGTTGTTACCGCGTTCCGTTTGTCGATATTTTCTAGCAATGGTAAGTTTGTCTCGGACGGACATCTCTTGGATGTCGTCGAGTACACTCCCGCCGACGGTGTCGTCACTATCAAGCTTCGTAACGCTGTCATTCAGTTCAATTCGGTGCAAAGCAAGCTTGACGAGCTGTCTTTGGCCATCAAGAAGATGTTCTCGCTGAATTTCCCTGGTATGCCAGGTGCTGACCAAGCTTCGGCCAAAGACATTGGTCCATGCTACGGATTCGCTCAGACCTATCGTTGTGTGTCGGACTTCTATGGAATTCCAGTGCGTGATGACATCTGCTGGGAGATCAACAACCTCTATGAAGCAAACAACATCCGTGACTTCAATCTCTCTGATTGGCCAGAGACACCCACTCCTGCACAAGGTAAGGCAATGATCGAAGCACTCAAGTACAACAGTTGGTTCGAGTCTATTTCAATCTTTAATAATCCAAGCTGCAAAGTCAGCAACGATGGTATCTTGAGTCTCAATGCAACACTCCAGACCAACAAGAAGATTTCAAAACTCGTTCTCCAAAACATCAATGCACGTGAGAGTTGGATTACTCCTGAAACATGGATGACAATGGCAATGAACAACTATGTACATACTATCGATCTTTCCTGCAATGCCATCGAAGATCGTGGTACCATGGGACTTTGCAACGATTGGTTGGCCACAGTCGGCCACGAAATACAGAGTATCAATCTCTCTAAATGTGGTATTGGAAAGCAAGGTATGGCATTGTTGTTCAAGACTCTCAGAGAAAACAAGTGGATCAGCAAGAACATTAAGTTCCTTTCAGTCAGTGGAAATAAGATTGAAGAGAGTGGAGCTGAGGTAGTCAGCTTCTTGGCAGAGGCTGTCTCACTCAAACACTTTGAAATGTCAAATTGCTCGATCGCTTGGTCTAGTTTGAAGCCAGCAGCAAACATTCAGCGTTCAAAGGAAACTAGAGTCATCACCAGATTGGATCTCTCATACAACAAGCTAAATACATCTTCAAAGGCAGACTTTGACAACTTGGCAGCATTCTTCCAACTCATCACACCAAATTTGGCAGACTTGGATATGGGATCCACTCTAATGCCAGTATCGGCTATCAACACCATTTTGAGCGCCACCCCCAATCTTATGAGATTGGATCTCAGCGATAATGAATTGGGTGAAGAGGGTATCTTGACACTAGTCGACACTCTCATGAGAACAACCCTGCCAAAGTTGAAGCATCTGTTCATCAACAGAAACCTTGGCAGTGCCACCCCAACTGACTTTATCTCTCAAACCCTCTCCCTCACCAGAGTAACTCAGTCAATCAAGGGAAATAGCTCTGCCTCTGCTGCCAATGCAATTAAAGCCTTGGTACAGTTGATTTCGCCAAATGCCTTTGCCCTCTGTCCATTGGAGTCACTTCATATTGCTGGTAGCAGCCATGGTCGTTTGAAGCTCGAGATTATCCCACTTGTCCAAGCATTCCTCAAGAACGACACTATCTTTGAAATAGACATCAGTGGTCACCATGCAGGTGACGATCTTGCCATTGCCCTGGGTCGTGTCATTCAAGTCAACAAGACTATTCGTACCATCTACTGGGATGAGAACCTTACTACCACCGTAGGTATGGAGTATTTCTCCATGGGATTCCGTCGTAACCAAACACTGCTACATATGCCACTGCCAGTTTTGGACGTTGGTGAGGTATTAAAGTTGCCAGAGAACTCACCAGCCATGCAATTGATCAAGGAGCGTTTGAAACTCGGAGACTCAACCACAACTGTACAACAAAGAGTCACCCAGTTGGCATCGGAAATCCAATCACAAATCATCAACAACAATCTTAGAAAGATGAAGGATGTAATTAACAAGGCAAGAGAAAGACAACGTGCCGAGGTAGCCATCTCACAATCCATGAAAAATGCCTCTCTCAGCTCACCCCAATCTGGTAGCACTCCAACCATACAAAGCAAACCGGCACCAACATCCTCATCAGATGGTCTAGTTGAAGAACAAATATAAAATAGTAAAATAATCCATAATTTATCACAGTAATACATTAAAATCATGATCAATCAAGAATGAATGACTGAATTATTAACTGTTTATCAATCAAAAAAAAAAAAAAAACAAAAACCAAATAAACTAATGTATAATAATAGACTCTAGAAGTCCCTGGGTGGAATTAAAGATTTGAGTTTTATCGGACTTGAAGAAGTTTGAAAATGGGGATAATTGTTACCACAGATTAAAATTCTTGTTAATCAAGTTAATTTGATAATACTTGTTAAAGTGATTGAGTCCATTATTTAAAAATCCAAAGGTTGATTTTCTGGTTCTTTTGTTTTCTTGTTTTAAGTAGTATTGAATTGAGTTTTTAAATTTCTAAATACAGATAATTCCTCAATCATTATTGATAGATCACTATCATCATAATAATTTTCAATAAAATATTTGGAAGATCTTTAAAATCCAAAAGAACCAGAAAAAGTCAACCTTTTAATTTATTAAACTCTCTGGAACATGAAAAATTTAGACATAATGTGTTTGGTTCATTTGTCATATGGGTGGTCAAAAAAAACAAAATTTTTTGTGTATGAACAAATTTTGATTAAAGAGTCCATCCATTGCTCTTTGAAGATCTGTTCCATCGATACCAGCTGATAGATGAGCTACAATTTATGAATCATAAGAATGACAAATAGCAACAGTAGTGGTAGTAATGCAAACACTAATATATTAGACAGTGTCGTTAGTAATAAATATATCTTTGATTGTATACATATAAACAACGATGTAAAAGAATATAGAGTCACCAGAAAGAGTAAAACCATTATATATCTATTCGATTACATATTATTTATTGCACTGGCACTGCACATATACTATCTGGTTGTCAATGACTACTTTGTACTGCAGTCGTTTATGTTTATAGTTTTATCGGTCGTCGTATCGGTACGTTTGTTTTTAAAGTTATTTATTGTTAGAGAAGGTATGTAGCGACTACTAAAGATTGACAGTCGTCTCCCATTCAATGAATCTATCAACTAAAATATAAATGATCATTTACAGAATCACTCACAGTTATCAGAGAATTGGGTGTACAGCTACGAAAGAAATACTACTTCATTGGAGAATCAACTAGATTCATTGAAAAAACCTAAAATACAATCAATCATCATCAATGAAGGTATATCAAGATACAGAGTTATATTTTATATGGCATTTATTGTGGAAGGAAAGCAAAAGATGGTTTTGGCATTCGATGACCTGATACCAAGAATCAATGTACTCTTAAAGATATATAGAGGAACAAGATCATTAGTATATGGCGAACCCGAAGAATAATAAAGAATTTTTTAAATTACACGATCATTTGGCTGATGATTCCATCGAAATTTGTTCAAATGTAATCATATGATTTTAAAAGTTCAATCATCATTGAATACAGCTATTTTGTATATAATACAAAAGAGTTAATGAGTTTTGGAACTCATTAAATGATTCATTATTTAAAGATTATCTAAATTATATATTATGTTCTTATGGGATAGATAGACACAATAACTAACACCAAATTAGATGGGTCTAACTAAGTCACAGTTTCATGGATTTGGGATTTTGGTTACAAGTTCAATGATGTTCTGTTTGCTTCCTTAAAAAATCTTATAATATACTATTGATAGATTTATTTCTATTCTGTTTATTATTTATCCCTGTTGCAGAGTTGACTATTAAATTACATTGTATTTGTTCATATTATTATTGTTGTTGATATTTTCTTTGGTTGAATGTTAGCTCTGTAGAAGTTCGCCATAGATTTCAAAACCACCCAACAATAAGAAATTTCTGTTGTTTGAATTCTTTCCTGTTTGTAATATTCTAAAATATCGGTATGCTGTTGTCACACCTTGGATTTGCCAAGTATGAGTTGCATACTTGAGATTGAGTGAGGTGTCGTTGGTGTGTCTCTTTAGAAACGGTCCATTGTTCACCGTGAACTGAACCTTGAAAATCCCAAGTCCTCAAACTGTCAGACTTGAAGAAACCATGTCTAATTGTATAATACATTGGTATTACCGATCTATTTGGTCCAAGATCAATAGTTACCCATGATGCAGGTACGTCTTTTGTCCAAAATGCGCAAGGTGACAACTCTACCATATCATAATGATTTCCTTTATCAACACTGGAAGAGGTGATCTAGATTCGTGAATTAGTTAGCTGACAACTACAATGACATTTTAGATTGAATTACCTTTATCTTTGACGACAGATGTGGATTTGTCCATTTATCTTTCAATCCATTAGTTGCAATCCAGTATATTATACCTTTATTGTCGAAATCAAAGCTATATTCAAACAATATTGATTGAGGAGGTCTAGGTAGGAATCTATTATGATATCTAGAGTAAGTAAGTCAATGTAAACATTGAAATGATATTTATGCACATACCTGGAATGAGAAATGGGTGATTCGTTAGAAAGATCGTGTGGTTCATATTTTTTCAGGCGTTCCATAAATGTTTCAATTAATATCTCTTTTGGGTACCAATGGATTTGATGAAATCTCTAATAACTGATCATATGTCATCCAAAATATATCTAATCTGGCTCATTAACTCTACAATATCACTATGTTCAAATTTATAACTATATCCAAAACTATTATTATAACTATTGTCTACACTACTATTACTTAAACTTAAATTATTACTATTATTATTATTATTATTATTGTTATTGTTATTACTACTATTACATATACCTTTGTAATAGTTGATGAAATTGGTAACTATTTGATATAAACTATATTCATTCTTTACAACTAGATATGGTTGTTTTAATAGATTTAGGAATATGGGAGGTGGAAGGAATTTAAAGTAGTTATTATTGTCGTTGCTGATGCTGTTGTTGTTATTATTACTATTGTTTATATTTATAGATTCACATATATATGGGAAATTCTTGGCGACTATATAGAGACAACGATCGACTATGTCGTCAAAGTGAAATGAAATCGATGACTTCAAGATGGTGATCACGTTCTCACGGTGTAAATGACTCTCAAGATACTGAAGGCAGAGAGTGGTCAGTGCTGATATGATGTAATATTTGGCCATCGAGAGGAGAGGTATGACGTTGTCCGGTGAGATGAGAAACACGTCCGTCGTACATGAACATCAAGACCTCGCGGAACACATTGTGCGGATCAGGCTGACGAAGCTCAATGACTGGCTGCGAAGACTCACGAAACTCGCTCGACAGCAACGTCGCAAAGTACTCGGAGCTGTACGCCAGAATGATTCTATGGACGTTGTACTCCTGATCACCACAACGTAGCTTTACATCTGAAAACCTGTTATTCTCACAATATTCTTTGAATCCATTCTTGAAATATGATTCTATCATATCACTCGCTATGTGACCTGAAACAACAAACACAAAACAACAACAACAAAATATATAAATATAAAAGTAAACAAACAATATACAAATATAAAATATATATATAGATAAAGAAAATAGGTAGTCGTCTACAATTGATTGATTCTTGTTTTTCTATTTCTTAAATCTTGTTTTAAAGATACATAAAAAGAGAGAGAAAAGTGTGAAGGAGACGGAGAGGGCAGTGTTTGTGTTTTTCAATAATAATCAATAGCACATTAATGCTTGATTAAAAAAATAAATAAGGCAAAAAAAAAAAAAAAAAAATCAACAAAACGAAAAAACAAAAAAATATTCGTCAGAGCCCTGTTGAGGCACAGGTAGCTCCAGCTTATCTCACGATACTTACATATTCTAATCCCAATAAATGGTATCAGAAAAATTAAATTAAATTTCTAATTTATTTTGTTTTGTTTAGTTGTTCACTGTTAGTGCAACTCTTGTTTGCAAGATCAGCCTTGTTAGTTAGTTCCATCATCAACGCTGAATTGATCTATCATAATATTGAAATGATTTAAATAAATAATAGTTATTGCTCTCTATAGATAGACAAATAGATAGATTTGTAACTTAGACTAATAGAACTAGATTGCTTCCACAGAAGAGTTTTCATCTTGGAACAATTGTTTTTTTTACTTTTTTGTTTTGACAACTAATCATTTGATTAATGAAGATTTGACTTGTCCAAATCTGAATAGTCATTCTTTTGATCACTTGTGAGGTATATAATAAGTATTATATTGATTAGCATACAGAAATAGATAGATAGATAAATAATGGAAGGATATCCAGAGTTGTTACCAACTGAATTTGAAAATTGAAGAGAAGGCAAGTGGGAAGAGACAAAAACAAAAGGTACCACTTCAACATGGTCATAGTCAATTAGATTGGATGAGATTGCAGAAGCAGCCAATAGCTGCAACTTCGACAAAGCATCAATACAGAACGACACCAATTTCAATTGAAGAGCTAAAGCGGCACTCTACAAAAGAAGACGCTTGGACTGTATATAAAGGAAGAGTATATGACATAACTCCATATTTCACATATCATCCTGGAGGTGATATTCAACTGGAGCGTGCTGCTGGTAAAGATTGCACAAGAATGTTTGGTAAGTACAATCATATCCTATTGTCACACTACAAGAACAACAGGAGAACAAGCATACTAATAAAACAAACAACCAAACAAACAAATAAACGCAATCAATAGAATTTAGACACGGATGGGTAAATTTCGAAGCAATGATGGAGAAGCTATGTATTGGTGTTATTGAGCAGCCTAGAATGTATTAGTAATAAAGGAAGTAATAGTACTACTACTATTGTATATTAGTTAACTTAATTTATCATTGAATGTTGTTTATTGTTTGTTGTGTTGTTGTGGTTGTTGTTGTTATTGTCGAAATGTCTTGGGTGGCTTATGTAAGGAGGTGTTAAATGGGTGTTGACTTTAAATTTATTTTTCAGAAAGTCTCTTTTGAATATTATCGATTGATGCTCTATCTAAAACGAGTGTCTCTGCTTGAAGGATGGAGTAAACGTTCAATCCACGCTCTGGTAGAAGATCGAGACGCTTGATGTTGAAAGCAGCCATGTTCAATTTGGTTCCCAACTCTGCTCCAGTGATGAGAGTACGCTTCCATGACTCTGGCAACATTCCTTCCAAATCCTTTGTCTTGTGTGATTCCAAATCGAGATTGTCTACAATGACCAATTTATTCTGTGCCAACTTTGTTGACAATGCAACTTTAAGACAAAGTTGACGAACCTGAATTATAGTTATAAGCATGGTATGCCTGTGATTAATATGAAGCAGTGGTCGATGCTGAAATTTTGATGAACATACCTTCTTTGGTAATGAAAAAGAGTGATCTCTTGGTTTGGGGTGGGAAAGCTCTAGCTCCACCTTTCATTTGGATGGCATGATTGGTACCTTGACGAGCACGACCAGTTCCTTTCTGTGAAATTGGCTTCTTGTTTGTTCTATCTATATCACCCATATTTTGTGCATAATGGGTACCTTGCATTGCTTTGGCTCTTTGCCAACGAACGATTCTATGTAAAAGATCAACTCTATAATGATTGATTGATATTTGTTTGTTTGATGATTGAGTGATAGAGATTGATCGATTGATTTCCATTAGTTTCCATTTGTATTCAGCTTATGATTCACTCCAATTCCTAATCGTCATCTTGATGATTGGAGTGACAAAGTATTGATGAGAGCTTACCTTAATGGTACAGAAAAAATACTCTTTAATAATTGGATTTCACCAACAACTGCCTTTGATTTAAAAGTTAACGACTGGTACTGAAAATGATGATTGTAAAATGGTATTTGGATTGTAGTGTTCTGAGGTGGTGTTGGTAGTCTGTGTAGTTGTTTTTATCTAAATTTGGTGCTGCGGCGGCTGCTGCTGTAGTTGTATATGATCTAATATTATATATATTGCTGTTGCTTCTGGATATGCTGCTGCTGTTGCTGCTGTTGCTGAGTTGACCATGCATATTTTATATTGAAGGAGGAGAAGCTCGAGATGACACCATTCAAGCTGGCGGTGTTGGTTGCACCACGCAAGCTATTCATGCACATTTGAGAGCCAACTCTAAAGTTGGCAAGTGATTTGATTCCAATCATGATTGTCGACGACACACCACCTAACGTATACAATATTAAAGCGTATGCAACAACAAACAATTAGTCGAAAGTGATCACAATAGTTTCAATCGTATGAAAATTGTCAAAAATTCAAAAAAAACTATTTGCTTTCAATTTTGATACATCATATCAACGTTACTGTGGTCATTGTTCAATGCTATGAAAAATTGTTAAAAAAATAAAACGAAAAACTGATCAAACTGCATACTAATAATACTATTATTATTACCGCAACAACTATTTGGTATTATTAATATCTTCAATACCAATACTACTATATATATAATGTCGAGAAACGGTGTATGGCAGCTCAAGAAGATGTGTATCACTTATTGTGAGCACTCTGGTAGCAGTAAATACTTAAGGTATGAACAGAATGAATGCAGAATGCAGCAACGACTTGTTCACTCAAAATAGAAATGTTTCATCTAACTTCACTTAATTACTATGACTTAGAAACATTTTACCAAAAGAATTGAATGAATTTAAAGCAGCCAACCCACAGATTGAATTTTGAAGAGAAGGTTGTCAGTGGAGCACATCCATCTGTAACTGCAACTTATTGTAAATATCCATCGTCACAGCAGCACAAATCTATGTCAATGAAACATATCAATCCTCTTACTTTGCGTATCCCTTTCAACAACTCTTTTGAATTGAATCTGCACGAGGATGCGAAACACTGAATCATTAGAAGAATAGAATTAGATTTAATTTGACTTGTAGATAATCCATGGACTCTAATTGCAGCACATTTAAGGAAAAAGGAAGAAGGAGATTAAAAGGGAAATAGGAAGATTGATATGATAGTTGACGATTGTACAATGGAAAATTTATCACTTTTGAACTTAACTAATCAAAATCAAATCATAATATTATACAGTATCAGGAAAGAGAAATATGTACCATTGCGTGGAAGAGAAGAAGAGAAGATTATTAAACATTTACAAAATCTAAGAGATACATCTGGTTTTAAACCAAAGAAGTTTGGAGATCGTTACATTAAAAAAGACAGATACAATTCAAGGTTTATGGCATCCTTTCTTAGATTTAAAGAATGCACCAACTCAACAACAACAATAATAATAATAATAAATTAATAATATAGTAAATAGTATAAATCAAAATAAGTATCATATATATTTAAAACTTTTTATTTACAAATCAAAATTTATTAGTAGTATAAGTAAACTTGTAAATTTACAAGAATGAATGCATACTTTTGTCATCAATCATAATCAATACCAAAAGTAGTATAATGATACCAACAATATTTCAAGCAATATCTTTCATAGAATTTAGAATTAATCTTTTAAGTTGGCTGTGTCAAACTAAACTAATTTAAAAATTTCCATTGATTTATAACCCCCAATTATATGATCTTTTTTTGATTTAGGCACCACCTAACGAACACTTGTTTTCTTTTAAAGGGTGGTGTGTTGTCTATGTTTTTCATGAAGTCAATGCTGATGTAATGATTAATATTAAATTAATTTATTTTTATTAATCATATCATATTTGCAAATATAGTCCATTCCAGGAGGTGTTGTCAACCTGTTTCATTCATTGATATAAAGACTTTTCATTTTTCAACATCCATCAGATTAAGTTGATAAATACCACAATATACATCTTAGCATAAATCATCTACTTAAAAGATGGGTAATAATAATAGTAATTCTGACAATCTAAATGATGACAGTGAATTCAATAATAACAACAACAACAATAACAATAATAATAATAATGATGACAATAATAACTCTATTGATAATTCAAGTCATCCATTTGTAAATCTATCACATGTATTGTTGCAAAAGATATTGGATCATTTGGATGAAAATATTGATAGAGTCATATTGACTTTGGTGTGCAAGAAATGGTTTTCTGAAAAGGAATATTTCTTGTTGTTCAATACCAAGATTGTGCCAATCACCTCAATAGAGAACTTCAAGCACAACCGCATTTTGAAATCACATCTGAAGCAAATGGAATACTCTTTGAAGATCAAGAATAAATGCACTGCCATGATTGTTTCCGATGAAAAGGAGCGCGATGTTTTTAGCTGGCTTAACTTGGATTACTTTTTGATTGCTGGAGTAGACCCAATACCCCCGAATGTCTATTTTCTTCAGTTTGGAGATAAAGTTAATATTCCCCTCGAGCAATTGAACATCCACGACAATGAGACGATTACATGGATTAGATTGCCACCCGACTACAACCACCCTCTCACACCAACCACCCTCCCAAAAAGCTGAAAAATCTCTACTTTGGAAAGTCTTTTAACCAACCCATTAACGCGGGAGACCTACCCGACACTTTGGAGGAGTTATGGATTGGTTTTGACTATTCATACACCATCCAACCTGGAGTATTGCCCCGTTCTTTGAAGCATCTTTCACTTGGTCACCACATCCTCTGCCAGTTACTCCCAGGAGTTATTACAGAGAATATTACTAAAGTATCAAATATCCCGTCAACTATCTACACCTAATACCACCAACTGTTAACATGATCGATTGATTAGTCTTCGTGATCAAACAATCAAGGTTGGATCAATCCCACCCACCATCAAGGAGTTGGAGTTTGGTCCACTAATGCAGGACCTAGAAAAAGGTATGATCCCAGACGGCGTAGAAAAGCTGAATCTCTGCTCCATGTTGCAAGTTCACCCTCCAATAGTCGGAACAATCCCAGAGTCAGTGGTGGATCTCGATTTGTCAGGATTGACAAAGCCACTGCCAATTGGATACCTCCCATCAAAGCTTGAAAAGCTCCAGTTAGGTATCCTCTTTAAGTCACCTTTGGATATTGGCGTTTTTCCCCAGACACTTCGTGAGCTGGTACTTGGTGACCAGTGGGATCACCCACTTCCTCCTGGACTCCTTCCAAATTCATTGGAGAATCTCAGACTTGGTTCAAACTTTAATCAACCACTAAAAGTTGGATCACTTCACCCAACTTGAAAAAAGTACGTTTCGGATACAAGTTTGTACAAAAGCTTCCCCCTGGATGCTTACCGGCATCTCTCAAGGAGATTCAGATAGCCCACTATGATTTCATCAAGGCAAACCCAATCTCTTCTCTTCCCTTGACCATTACCACCATTCAGTACACCTATGGATTGGGAACAGTTTGTCGAAGAATATCAGATGAGCACTTCTTACTTCTTGGCGACCGACTTAAAAGCAAGATTACCAATGCAGATGGATTTATTGATTTCTCTTATATCTTTTGAAGATAAGAATATCATCTGGTCGAGATAATCCGAATCATAGATTATAGTATTGTATTTTTACTTGTATTTATTCGATCGTTAATAAATCAGCATATTCTTTTGGTACATTATTGATAACAACTCTTCCATCATATGATAACGAAGCAAACATAAAATTACTGGATCCCCAGCACACACTGTAGACACTATCTTCATGTTCTTCAAATGTCTTGATGAGTTTATCTTCTTTTCTCTTGCTACAATAGGATTGATTTGGTTAGTTATGTTTGTTGGCATTGATCGATCATGGATGTGAGGCATATATTTACTTTGTTTTACCACCTGTAGATGAAATGTGTGATTGCTGTGATGATGGTTGTTGTTCGCTTGATTGACCTTCGATGTTTGGACTGCTTGAGTTTGTGTTATTCTTTTTGGTCCTGCATGGCGGAGGAGATTGAATAGACATGCCATAGATTTACAGTGTTATCGCTGCTCGAGGTGATAACCAATTGATCGTGATACTTGTTGAACTTGGCATTCCAAATCCAGTGATTGTGACCAGAGAACATTTTCACTGGCTCCTCGTGATAACGAGTATCCCAAAACTTCAATCTACATCATCACCTGCTGATAACAAAATATATGGCTTATTTGGGTTAAGTCTATGTCTCTAATCAGCTCACTATGAGCTTTATCGATCTTGAATGTTTCTCTATTTGATATTGTAGATAAAGTTGATTAGATACTACCATCCTCCTAAATCAGTGCTGTTTCAAACTAACATACTTTTCCACTTCTGAAATCCCATCCTTTAATATTAACATCATTTGAAGTTGCCAGTTGATTAGGTATGTTTGGATTGATTGATCCTGCTGTGAGTTTATTGAGATTACCAATTGATTTTAACGACCTATATATAATTCAATTGGTTAGCGTGCAAGGGCTGATAAAGGAGCTATTGGAGTAGGGAATATACATACAGGTTGGAGTTTCATTTAAATTTGACCAAAAGACGTATTGTAGAATCGTCAAGTGATATTATATAATTGTCTGTCTCTGAAGGGTCAACACAGGATTGGTTTGATCATACCTTGGTGACCTTTCAACTCGAATGTCTCTGATAGAGTGCTGGCCTCATGGTTCATCTTCCAACAAGATGACTTGTATTCAGAACCAGTGTTATATACTGTGAAGAATGAATCTACATCATAGGTACACGATGTGATGGACCAGATCTCTTTGGGATGCGAGAATACAGATCCACAGGTAATACCCTCATTGTCCTTGACTTCAATCAATCTGACCTACAATTGTGGAATAATAATAAATGGTCAATCAACGCTGAATGAACAAGTGTCAATCAACAACATCATACAATCGAGACATACTTCATTCTCTTCTTTTAAGCTGGGTTCCAACCAAGAATCTATTGGAGTCTTGATCGGCGCTGATCAGAGAGATCGCTCTAGACTTCAAAGTAGACCATAGACATTGGTCGACTGTACATTGACACTAACGTTACTATTACTGTTAAACATATTAATTTATCTCATAATAATAATAAATGATCAGATGTGCTAAATTACAAATTCATCAAAACTTTTATTAAAATCAAGAGTATCATTAATTTTTTAAAAAATTGATTTTTAGTGGACAATCACCATGGAAAAGTGGAAATCCTAAGTGACATACAACCAAATAAAACTGAAATCACCAATTCAATAAATATATAAATTTTTTAGATTTCTAATCTTATTTCTTTGATAATAATACTAAGAATAATAATAATAATTGATTTCAATTTATAAATATTA
Organism: Heterostelium multicystogenum; assembly: GCA_003667245.1. Taxonomy (NCBI): domain Eukaryota; phylum Evosea; class Eumycetozoa; order Acytosteliales; family Acytosteliaceae; genus Heterostelium; species Heterostelium multicystogenum. The sequence continues at coordinate 30,903 of RCNN01000180.1, read as the reverse complement.
AATATATTTGATTTTATTTATTTAATTTTCATAAAGTGCAAACAAAACCTGGAAACATGTTTTGTTTTTTTTTTAAAAGCAGGATATAAAAATTTAATAAAAAAATGGTGCCTCACAGTAATAAACAACAACTCTTTAAAAATTGGTTTTTTTAACCAACTTTAAATATAAATTGGGTGAATTGAAAAATATTAATTTTCAAAATTCAAAAATTTTAACAAAAACAATAAAAATTGAATTACCGTATACCTTTTCTCTCTCTTTGTTTTTAAAAGTTTATAGTTTTATTTAGATATATATATATATTTGTAGATAATTTTAAAAATACTATAATAATAGATATAGATATATATTATTTTTATAAAATGAATAAAAGAGGGTTAGAGGAAGTAGAAGAAGCAAGAGAACAACAACTCACTCATGAAAACAAAGCACTCTATTGTGAGAAAAAAGTGTATGTATGGATAAATGGTTTTTTTTTTGTTTTTTTTCAAAAAAAAATTCATTATTTTGTCAAAACAAAATGACTAATGAAAATGTTGTTGTTGTTGATGGGCTTTCTAAATATAGAAAATATGAAAATAGAGATGTAAATAATGGTTTTGCAAATGGAGAAAATGGTAATGGAAATGGTCATCATCATTATGGAAATGACAAGGCCGAAAGTGAAGTCGAAGTAGCTGACAATATTGGCTGCTGTGCAGTGGATGAAAATAATTTGCATAACCTGAGTAATCATAATAGTGATGTGGATATTGGCCAGGAAATCCACGAGCATTTGGCCAGTGAGTTGTCTGATGGCGAGACTATTGTGGAGAGCACCGACTACAATAACGAAGATGAAGATGAGGACGACAACGATGACGACGACGACAGCAGTAGCGATGAAGAGCAGAGTAGCGAAACAGAGTCCAATCTCAAGCTGGCTTTGGACTCGAATTTAGTTGACGATCAAAGTGATCTTTTAAATGTTGCCAGGACAATGATACTGGGACATATTGAAGAAAGCAGGGCTAAAGGTGTTGATCCAGTTAAATTTACCAAGGATCTTGGATTTGTAAGTTCAATCAATTAATATCCGGAATGTTTTTATTTTTCCAAGTCGAAACTAACTTTGTGAATTTTAGAAGTTGGAATTAGAAGATGGTGAAGATGATGTATGGGGATTAATTACATCCTATCTAACAAAGAAAAGAATAGCATTGCATTTATTCTTTAATTATGTCAAGTATAAGCAGTTTTGTAGACCTTTCCGTAGAAAATTGGAGCATATCAACTCCTTTGAAGACGCTGTAAATTTAATTTCTAAATGTAAAAATATTGTTGTTGTCACTGGTGCTGGTGTCAGTGTTTCCTGCGGAATACCAGATTTCCGTTCTAAAGGAGGTGTCTACGACTCCATCGAGAAAAAATACAATTTACCTGAGCCCGAGTCGCTATTTGACATCAACTACCTTCGTGAGGATCCACGTCCATTCTTTGAGTTTGCCAAAGAGATATATCCAGGAACTCACAAGCCTTCACCCACTCACTATTTCCTAAAGAAGCTGGACGAGCATGGAAAGCTACTGAGAAACTACACCCAGAATATAGACACACTTGAGCACATCGTTGGCATCACTTCTGAGAAGTTGGTCAATTGCCACGGATCTTTTAAAACCGCCACCTGCGTAACATGTCGCACCACTATCGATGGCACAGAGCTGCGAGAGACCATCATGAAACAAGAGATACCCTATTGTGTAAATTGTAATAATAATACATCATTTATGAAGCCAGACATAGTCTTCTTTGGAGAGAATCTACCAGATAGATTCGAGCAGTGTTTTGGACTCGACCGTGACAACGTTGATCTACTCATTGTCATGGGTTCTTCACTGAAAGTTCATCCAGTTGCGCTAATCCCAGAGATCTTGGATTCCAAGATACCACAGATACTTATAAATAGAGAGATTGTTGGTCAACCTCACGAATTTGATTATGTATATTTAGGTGATTGCGATAATTTTGTAAAGGAAATAGATAATAAAATCGATTGGACAGGACATAGTCCAATCAGCAGATAGAGTATTAAAGTATCTTATTAGTTCTTTATTTTAGAAAAAAAATAGAACTATTTCTTCATTGGTGAATTGTTTGGTAAAGTCTACTTTTACTCCACTACAAAAGAGGAGTCCCAGTGACTCCAAGAATGATGTTCTTTCATCTTTCCCCACTTGAATTGGACATATCATCGATTGGAATTGTTCTATACATGCTTTGATTTGCTTGCTATAAACTGGACGTGGTGAAATCTCCAGGAAAACATAATCGTTGAAACTATCTTTAATATCTCTTTCTAGGGCATTCAAAGCTTGTTCAAACCTGACAGGTCTTCTGAGGTTATCGTAAACATATTTTGGGCTGAAACGTTCGGTGTACAAATCTCCAGATACAGTCGAATACCATTTGATTTTTGGTGACTCAGCATTAGCCATTGGAGATAATGCTGACAGGATCTGAGGTTTGAGTACCTTTTGCTTTCTTGAGTGGAAGGATCCAGGTAGCAAAGAATCAATTGATCCAATATGCTCACGTTCCAATACCAACTTGAGTTTGTCAATTTCCTCTGGGCTATCACATACAAAGAATAGGGTAGGCGCATTGTAACAAATGATTTCTATAGTTGGAAATTGTTCACTGTACTTTTCAACGAACTCCTTGTGACTCATTCTAATGAGCATCATCTTTCCAATGCTATCATCGTTACTTTTGATAATCGATCTATGGTAGATAATTTTAACTGCTTCTTCGAGTGGGATACAACCTGCAACATAAGCAGCAGTTATCTCACCAAAAACTAAACAAAGAAATTAGAATATTTAATTTTACAGTATTTATAAATATCGGATTTACCTTTGTCCTAATGTTATGTCAGCTTCGACGCCATAATGTCTGTATAGTTCAATCATTCCGATATGGAACATCAGTAGAGATGGCTGTCCAATAGTTTGGTCAAAGAATATCTCTTTTTTGTCGGAAGGTGTGTTTTTCAACTTTTCAAGAATACTAAATCCAGTGAAATCCTTAAAGCACATATCTATTCGATCGACAATAGATCTGTAGATTGGATCGGAGTTGTAAAGCATATTTCCCATTTCAGGTGTTTGATATCCTTGACCACTCACAACCATAATTACTTGTTTATTTAGTGTTGAAGTAACTTCAGAAACCGATTCTTTTACTTGATCCAGTTGTTGATGGAAATCATCCCAATCAGATGCAACAATTATCTTTCTAAAAGAATATCCATTTAAATCTTTTGAAGATTGACCGATTACAAAATCCAAAAATGATAATTGATCACCTGATCTATCTTTAAGAGCATTTAAACCACATTCCAAATCAGACTTTGAATTTGAACCAAATGGAATGATATATTTTTTTCTATGTTGATAAAAATATATAAATTTAGTTCAATTTGGAAATAGACTAACATTTCAGATGAATTTTATACTTTACTTTTCAGATCTGCACATTGTCTAATTCTAAAATGTTTTCATTTTGAAAATGCTTATTCTTTTTTACATTAGTGTTCATTACTTTTGCCAAAAAGAAAAATAAAAACAAAAATAATTATTTATTGGATTTTTCTCAGTTCCAATGGAATGGGAGAAATTTATTTTCTCAGATCCATTAGTTTCCCTTCTAATTTTATTTAATTTTTATTTATTATTTATTTATTTACAATTATTATTAAATTGTTAAATTAGAAATTGATTCTTCAAATATATCTAAAATATCAGTTATATTTCCAATTGATTCTGTTTTTTCAGGTTTTTCTAAGTTGTTGGCGGCGGGTGGAATGTTTTGTTGTTGTTGTTGTTCTTTTTGTTGTAGTTTCGAAAGCTCATTGAACATTGATTTCTGAATATTCTTGAGGAAAGGTGAAATTTCATATTCTGGAGGAAAGGAGAATTGTACTGGCTGACTTGGGTATGCATCGGGTACCTCGATGATGATGGTAAGAGGTGGTCTTTTTGACTCACGGGTAAATGTAAAACGAATTTTTAGAGAAGAATCCTTCTCATCAAGTAACGTTTCGATAGTATAAAGATTACGTTCAGCAGCTGATTTGATTTCCTGTTTGATACGATCGCCTCTGACCAGTGATCGTTTGTAGTACGCCAGAATAGAGTCTGCGTTTTCCCACTGCCAATTGCATAGAGGTTGAACTAAATAAAGCTCGGCGTCCGTTGAAATTTGAATTGAAGGTGTATTTTGAATGAAAAGAGGTGGATTTGATTTAGAGCCTTTCCATAATGGAGATACTTCAGATGTTTGGAAATGAATATATAAATTCTGTGAATGATTACTGTACAATTCAGCAATGACAATTGTCTAAAAAAACAAAGCCATTAATAAATATAGTCAATGAGAATTTAGTACTGATCACTTACATCATTGTCTATTAAAGTAGCAGGCAAAAGAGTGTTGTCCAATTTCGATTTCTTGATTAGATCATTCTTCAACTCTTTGATGAAAGTTTTTTTCTTTTCGTGTGGATCTATTTCACTACGCTGTTTTTTGTATAGTTCAGGGAAAGAGAGGCTACCGACATAGGATTTACGCTTTGGGGTGATATCCTTGCTGGGAGGTGCATCTGTAAATGGATTGTGAAGAATTGGGTTCTTGAACCAAAGCATATGAGTTCGAGAGGTTACACCACCAGCTCTATCCAAATAAGAGTCCGAAATGAATCGCTTCGATCTCTCGAATGTTGACAGAATGTCCTTTTCAATTGACAGCATTGTATCATTTGATATAGAATTGAGTGAGTTGATAAAGTTTTCATATGTTGTTCTTCATTTTGTAAATTCTGTTGAGGATCGAGATGTTAGTACACTAGAACGTTCTATAATTATCTATATTACTTACATTATAAATTGTAATTAGCATTTTCTCACCATTTTCAAGCTCCTCATATTTGATGAGAGGTGTGTCTGTTGTTTGCTTGACGAGCTGAATGAGATCCAAAAGACGCTTTCTGTTGTGTGCCATTTGTGGATTTTGTGAATCTACATTAAGGATAATGGGCTCAACTGTTGGAACGATTGATTTGAGCTTTTTGATGGATTCCCAATATTTTTGATCGTTAATTGGTACCATTGGTTTAGTTGGAAGATGTGGTGATGGTTGTGGGTTTGGTGGCATAGTCTGTGGTTGTTGGATAGTTGGCTGCTGATTTGGTTGTGCTGTGTTAACATTTGGCATGAATTTTGCTGTAGGTGTGTTTGGTGTCATTACAATGGGCGATGGGGCGCCTGGTTGAAATGGATTAGGTGGTGGCTGACCTCCTCTGTTTAGAAGAGGAGGTTGCACGGCTGTTCCACCAACAATACCAGCATTTGGAGCAGTATTGGGTGCGTTTGAGGGAGCAGCTTGAGGTTTAGCTGCTATTTTCCCTGTTGGAAGGGGAGGCATATTTGATGTTGTGTTAGGATGAGCAGCTTGTATCGGCATATTTAAATTTGGTTGTTGTTGCTGTTGTTGTTGTTGTTGTTGTTGCTGCTGCTGCTGTTGTTGTTGAGTTAACATTCTGGCCAATGTTTGGATTTGGGCCTGTAATTTAGGTATTTCGGCTCTTAGTTGTTCAACCTCAGCAGCGAAAGCTGGATTCTTTTCATACTCTTTGTATTTGGTTGTTTTTGCTTGGTATGCTGTAAGTAGCTGAGCAAGAGGAGGACTGCTGGCCGCCAATTGTTTTAAATTTTGAAATCCCTGTGAAGGTTGTCCTTGTGGAGGCTGTCCAGGTTGTCCTGGTTGTACAGGTTGTACAGGTTGTCCTGGTTGATTTGGTTGATTTGGTTGTAAATTCATCATTGGAGACTGTCCAGGTTGAGACATTACTCTTTGTCCCTGTTGCTGCGGTTGCTGCTGTTGTTGTGGCTGTCCAGGGCCATTAAATATATGTGGGCTTTGTGTATTTACTGTAGCTGTTCCGCTGTGTTCAACTGGAACGTGTTGTTGTTGCTGTTGGTTGAAATTAGGGTTTTGTATTTGCTGTGGCTGATGCTGTTGAGGCATCATGTTTTGATTATATTGGTTTTGAAAATTAGGTGTAATTTGATTTATATTCTGTGGGTGAGGTTGTTGCTGTTGCATTGGCTGTTGCATATTGATATGTCCATTAACCTGTTGCTGTTGCATTGGTTGTTGATACTGCTGCTGCATTGGCTGTTGCTGTGGTTGTTGTTGCATCGGTTGCTGTTGTTGTATTGGTTGTTGTTGTTGTAGTGGCTGTTGTGGCAACATTGGTTGTTGCATTGGTTGCTGTTGTTGTATTGGTTGTTGTTGCTGCTGCATATTTTGTTGTTGCTGCTGCTGTGGCAACATTGATTGCTGCTGCATTGGCTGTTGCTGCTGATGCTGCATTGGCTGTTGCTGTTGCATTGGTTGTTGCTGTTGTTGCTGCTGCTGTTGCTGCTGCTGTTGCTGTTGTTGTTGTTTCTGTTGAGTTTCAAGTGCCACAACAATCTTAGCTATGGCTTCGATATATTTTTCTTTCTACATAGTAATACAGATAGGATAGTTAGCTACTGTCTATTGTCTATTAAAAATGCATCAAGGGATATTTACAGATTCATGAGTTCCAGCAAATATTTTCTTTTCAAGAGCATTCGCTTTCTCATATAGTTTAGTTCCTTCATTCTTGTCATTCCGAAGCAATTGAGCACTTTATATTCATCCAGTTATTAGTATCAATGTCAATGAGTACATACATCTATCCACCATCTATCCACATCTGATATCCGATGATGGATATGATGGATATGATGGATGATGAATAATAACGAAGTAATAACCTATAGGAATACATACAATCGTTGCACCAACTCTTGACGTTCGAAATCTTTAATAGTACTTCTCCAGTCCTCCATCACTCATGCTATCTATAAAGTAGCTAGCTAGCAGTCTGTCTAATCAATGTTTGGGTGCGTGTGCCCTCTCTCTCACTTGAGATCTTACAAGTGAATGATAATGAAGTTTGGTTGTTTTCACTCACTTTAATTTATAATTTGAATTTTTCTGTTTTATTATTAATAATTTTTAAAAAACATCACACAACGCACCATACTGTATTCATTAATAATAAGATTGGTTTGGCAAAAATAATCGTAAAGTTAGATGTTTCGTCCATTCCATGATGTTGATGATGATCATTATAAAGATTTCTCTCTAAGATGCGCATTCCCATCACCTGTTACTAAGATGAAAGATATGAGAAATGACTGATAAGGCTATGAGGAGGGAACAGTAGTAGTTATAGTAAACACCTAAGAAGTGTTTTGTTGAACACAAATAGAATATTCGAAAATTTTAAGAACAGAAAAGCAACATCAAAAGTCTTTGTTCACTAACCAATTTCCATCATTTCTTTATCTAACTTTATATTTATCTATCTATTTCCTTATAAAAATAATAGATATATTGTATTGTATTGTATTATTATTTTAATAATCTTAGGCTTTACTTTTGGTTGTTTAGAGTTGTTTGTTTGTTTTAATATTAATTGTTTAAATAGTTAGTGGGATTTGTTATTATTGTTGTTATCATTCATTATAAAGTATGACACGTGAAGTCATATCTCTACATATTGGTGGAGCAGGCTCAAGAGTGGGAAGTGCATGTTGGGAGTTGTATTGTGCTGAGAAACAGTATCAATATGGTGGTAGTGTGGAAGGAGTTGCAGGTGACCAACATGTTGGTGATGCATTTTTTTCAGCAAGGGACTCGGGCAAAAGACTTGTACCAAGAGCTCTGTTTGCCGATCTGTCTGATGACACCTTGTCCTACATAAAGTCAGGTCGACAAGGTGCACTGTTTGATCATAATAGTATGGTGTTCAATCATAGTGAATCATCAAACATCTATTCATGTGGCCGCTACAGCAATGGCTTCGAACTCAGAGAATCAATAGACGATCGCATCAGAAAACTTCTGGAAGACTGCGATATGTTTGAAGGATTTATCATCAATCGCGCTGTGGCCGGTGGCACAGGCTCGGGCTTGGCCGACATGGTTGTATCTTCTCTTAGACAAGACTATCCAAAGAAATTCCAGTTTGATTTTCCGCTCTTTTCGTTTGGCTCCACCTTTGACCCAATTGTAGAGCCATACAACACACTCTTGTCATGCTACTCAATGATAGAAGGCGACCTAACCATCCCTATGGACAATCAAACTCTCTTTGCAATATGTCAGAACCAGCTCAACATCAGATACCCAACGTTCGACCACATCAACCGTATCATTGCCCAGGCCATATCCACATTGACACTTGCCAAGAGACATCAGTCCCCCAACAACATCGACCTTATCGAGTTCCTAACTTCAATTGCTTATCCAAGATTGCATTTTCTTACTGCTTCCTATGCACCCTTTATCAGTAGAGATAGCAACAACCACACTCCCATAACAATGGAGTCGCTCACGGATGCCATTGCCAATCAGTCCAACCTACTAGTCTATCAAAAAAATGGATATAAAAAGGGACAGACAATGTCAGCATGCCTGTACTACGAGGAGATATCAATATTTCAAGGCCAGGGACTATGTAAATGAGAGATTGAAGAACAAGATGAAATTCGTAGAGTGGTCTCCAAGAGGATTAAAAGTAGGGCTAAACACTACTCCAAAGTTTACCGTCGACGACTTAGATATCACTGGTGACAAGGCCGTTTGTATGGTAGCAAAGTAGCACTTCAATCTCACATTTGTTCGATAGAATTCTCAGGCGTCACAGGATGCTCTTTGGTCGCCGGTCCTATATATCATGGTTCCTTGGTGAAGGAATGAGCACAGGAGAGTTTCACGAAATCGAAGCAGACGTCAAAAATCTTGTTCATGACTACCAAGAAATTGAAGACGAACAGAGCGCTTCAGAGGAGTGAATCTGATCATTCTGATCCCATTGGGTATTAAATTAGTTTAGTTCGTCAGGATTGACACAGTGCCCACTTGTGTGTTATCACATTCAGATGCACCAAAAGTAAAAAATAAAAATTAAAATGACGATTCGAACAACCAGTCGAGTCAGTTCTCAGACCAAACCTGCTTATTGTATTCAAACCACATAATATAGTGATAATAACCCAACAAGTAATATCTCAAAGATCTAGAAGACAGCGAAAATGAGTGACATCGATGATTTCTATGGAGATGATGACCATAATTCTAATATGTTCAGCAATGATGCTGTGAGATCACAAAATAATATATTCCCTGTAGGTACCTGCTGCTCTACTACAACTACTCTACACTGTGATTGTGAACCACTTCTAATTTGATTCGATTGTGGCATTTATTGTAGATTGGATATCAAGATGGCTTGGAAGAAGGAAAAAATGATACTTTGCAAAAGGGATTCAATGAAGGTTTAAAAGAATCATCAGAGATTGCTTACAAATGGTCTCTGCTAATTGGTGCTATCAGCTCTCTTGATGTATTCTTCCATCACAATAAGTCTTTGTTGAAAGATGAGGAAGCTCCTCTTATTGCTAGTTTGGAAGACATGCAATCGAGATTGAAGGCAATCTTGAATCTACACTGCTCACCTCCTACTATTGATATGCTCAAAATCAAATTCAATAACTACACTCATTCAGAAAGTCCAAGTGCCACTACACAACAGCAACAACAATTATCCACAAGCTCTTCATGCTGCAATAGTGGAACAAGTACTTTGAAGAGTGGTGATCAATGTTGCAGTGATAAGCCGTCTGCTGAGGTCTGTGCAGATAGATGTTGTGGTGGAAACGAGAACAAAGATGGTGGATGCTGTAAAGCGAATGTAACCGAAGCGACCACACCATCTAGCAATGGAAAAGTAAATATCAGCTTGACGATCCAAGAGGATACAGAGTTGTTCAACAGACTATGTGCTGAGTGTAAGGAAATCTTTAAACCAATTTGGATTGGAACGGTAATGCAATCATCAACAATTGTCTTGAGAAACAGTTTAGGGTCATCAATTCACAAAATTAATCATTATCGAAAGTTGTTTTATTTGACAGCAAAGCACTCCTTTGTCAACCAATCAATGTGGCTTATTTGGACAAGAGCAGCATGAGTGAAAATGCTCCACCAATCTTCATGAGCATATCAAAGGAGAGTGTAAATATAAACATGTCTCTTTCCAGGTATTTGGTAAATACTATCCTAGCCAGGATTCATAGGCACAGTCAATACGATCCACCCTGAAGCCGAAATACCAAATAATAATTTTAGCTTGGAAGCCTGTCTGAGACAGACTCAATAAAAATTCTATTGATCATCAAAATATACATAATCACGAATGTCATAAGTTAACAGATTTACAACATCTCTTGTAATTCACAATTTTACTTTGAAGTACCTAGGAAAGTTCAAAACACTGTATAGCTTTTAACTTATTGAAATAATTGAATTGATAAGAGAAGAGTTTAGAAATTGATCATAAGGTTTCAGACCTCACATTTGAGATGTATAAGTCCAAGGTATACGGTCTGAGGTTAAACAATCAACATGATCTTTGGCATGACAATGAACACAACCTCAAGAGAGAACTTTAAAAAAAGAAACAACAAATTTTTAGAAGTTTTTTTCAGTTCAACTTTAATATTCTTGTTGTTTTTATTTAAGTAGTAAGACTTACTTCAGCTTAATCTAATTTTACATTAATAGTAATAATAATAATATATATTAAGAATGTCTGCACAGGTACAAGCACAAGTTCAAGCTATTCAAGAGCAAATCGTTAAAGCAAGAGAAGAGTTTCAAGTACACGAAAAAGGTGAGGTTCATATGCAATGAAGATAGAGGACGAGTGTTTCAAGTCATTCTGCTTTACTCGAGTAAACGAAACGAGTTGAAATGAAACAACTATTATTCATGGCTGATAGAAATAATGTACAGCTGTAATTAACAGGAGTATTATTATTATTATATATGTTTTAGAGTTACAAAAGATCGCTCAAGCCAGAACAACTTTATTGACACAACAGAATGAAAACGAACTTGTAAAGAAAGAATTCGAGTTGTTGGATGGTGAGGCCAACATCTATAAATTAATTGGTCCTGTATTATTTAAACAATCAAAGACAGAAGCAGAGACCACCATTAATGCCCGTTTAGATCTAATTTCAAAGAATTTGTAGGTGTTTGAATCGTTTGATTACCTTTCTTTTTACATTCACTAACAACCAATAACAATGTAACAGAAAACAAGTAGAGACTAACTATAAAGATACACAGAAAAGAAAGCTATTGAACAAAGAACAAAGGTTCGTTGATTGAATCTTCCTCCATTTATCTCTTATCCCACGGGAAAAGGAGGTGCACACTTCACTTATACTAACTTTTAACTTGTTCTATACAGATTTTGACTTACAAAATAAAATAAAGACAATTGCCGCTCAAGTCCAACAGCAACAACAACAGCAACAACAACAACAGCTGCAACAACAATAAATATAATAAACAAAAGATAATATAATAATATATATAATTTTATTACTGATGCAGATGATTAATTAATTCTATTATCGATTTATAAACTTCAGGCTCGTACGCTTTGAAGCTACTATTTATATCATAGAATTGACCAGTCGTTTTATCTAATATATCGTTATTTATAACAAGTTGGGGTTGTGTTTCCATTATCTTCATGGAGAGCGCATCGACCAGCACTGGCTTCAAATGGGATGCAGCTCTTGCTCCACCACTGAAACCATATGATATCAATACTAAGTAGAATTGCAATTAGTGACTTTCGAGGCTCAACGAAGAATGATTGGTTGATTACAACATACCTGCAGGCTTATTGTTCCATTCGTGATGTAAATAATCTAGACAGTTTTTAATTGATGCAGGATAGCCGTAGTTGTACTCTGGTGTAATGAAAATAAATCCTGTTTTTCTCAGAGACCTCTTTGCTCCAGCGATTGGTCACTTCATCTTTGTATTCGTTTTGAATCACGTGGCAACACAGCGGCCTCAAACATGGGCAGTCCAGAACCATTGTTCCAGGTCTTCAAATCGATCACTTTATACTCAATCAACTCGGACTTTGGAGCAGTCCTGATAACCCACTCTGTAACGGGAATTTCCAATTCTACTGTCCCTAACACTGGAGACAATGACCCCAACCTTTTGTTTACAAACTAGAGTTTCCATTGAATAATATCTATCTCTAATTCCAACAATAATACAACTATGACCTCTAGGTTGACCTACTACTAATTAAAATTGACTGACTGCCGCTGCTATTTCTATTTCAGTGAAACACTTGTACTTTGATTGTCTCGATCTAAAATCTAAGAATTGGTTTGATTCTGTGTGAATTTAGTAGTACCGGTACAGGTGTATTGTGAGGAACCACTTTCGATTGAGGTAAGCCTGAGGTTGTGGTGAATGTGGATGTGGATGTGGTGTGGGTGTAATGGATCAGTAATTGGTTGATGGGAAATTATTATTATATCTGTTATCGCGTGTGTGTATGAGATGTTTGATAGACCAAGGTGGGAATAATAAAATAACCTTCATAACCGAAGGGTACTAGTGCGTTTGCTGTACAGTCTATTCTAATTCACAAAAGCTTATTCGTTGTTTGATAGAAGCATAATATTGCAAATTTAATAAACTGAATACCCTTAAGCACACAATTAGTACAGTCAAACACGAAGCGCCAATCACCAAATTAATTAATCCTAGATCATATTTTTATTGTTTCAATCTCAATTGACAGTTTTTTGAAAAAAACCCTGATACGAAGCGAAAAAGAGGTTAGGTTTTACAATTTAAGGACCCAGGTGAAATCACAAACAAACTTCTTATATTTACAGATTTCCCCTTGCATACTCCCTGACAGATTCACACCAAATTTAGTAAGAAAATTAGATTTAGAACTTTGAAAATGATTTTTGATCGACCAGCCGATCAAAAAAGAAAAACATAATCTTTAAAAGAAAAAAAATATCAATCCATTCTTTGTAACTCTACTTTAAAATTGCTTACACTAAGAAAATAAATAGAAATATTTCATTGATAGTTGTTGATCAAAGTAAAGTTGTGTAAACCTACGTTTCTTTCGATTGGTCAATCATACATCTGGAAGGTATTCGTTCTTAAAGTGGCAAATTCTACAGATTGATCTATAGATCTTGGATCATGGTAGTGATTTTTGATTATTTTGAAAATAAATAAACTTTCTACCAAAAAAGTAGATCTATTTCACTTTATTTAAACCTTCAAAGTTGTGATGGTTGTGGGCATGGGTTGGGTCATGGTTTGGGTTATGATGGTGGTGGGTAGTGCAGGTTTGATTTTACATTGTGTCGATGTGGATTGATTTTTCCATTTGGGTGAATTGCTCATAGAATCTTTGGAAAAGAGTGGTACTGTATGTGATATCAGCTACACCACAGGTCTCTCTGATACTGTGCATACTGAGTTGAGGATTTCCAATGTCGACTGTCTTGATTCCATAGGATCCAGAGATGATGGGACCGATGTGCTTCCGCATGGTGAGTCGTTCTTGACAAGGAACTCTTGTACTGGGACACCGTTACGCTTGGCTAGCTCAAGGATGTAGAAAGCAGAGGTGCTGTCAGTGGCATAACGAAGGTTGGCATTGTATTTGATGACTGGTCCCTTGTTCATTTGTGGACGGTGAAGTGGTTCGTGGCAGTCAGAGTAGTTTGGATGGACGGCGTGGGCCATATCGGCTGACACCAAAAATGACTTACGCAATGAGATATCAGATAGCAATGTCAAATTTTCGCTGGATGGGGCAAAGCATTGGTTTACACGGTCGACTGTGTCGGTAATCAATGGTGCACATGCACCTTGTGGTGAGCTAGATCCAACCTCTTCATTGTCAAAGAGGACAGCAGAGAGGACTGATTCCTCGTTCTTGAGATGTTCGTCAGAGACATTGACGAGGGCCTCAATGGAGCAGTATGACATACATAAATTATCGAGTCTTGGTGAGTGGATGTATTCAGAGAGGGCACCACCAATGGTTGCTGGTTGAGTATCGCAAACTGAGAGATCAAAGTTAACAATGTCACCTACGGTGCAGTGCAGTTCCTTGGAGAGGAGATCCAAAAGAACTGGGTGGTGTTTGCTGTTCTCAACGTTTTCATCCAATCCACAGAGTTTGGAGTTGAGTTGACTAGAGATGATTGGAACGAGATGGACGTTGGGCATTTAGCTTGAAACCATCAGTGTTGACGGTACGATCTAAATGGATAGCCAGTGATGGGATACGGAGAATTGGACGCTTGATGTGGACCAATTTTGATTCATAGTTGTTTTCTCCTACCTTGACAATGACACGACCGGCAACAGTCAAATTCACGGTCGAACCAAGTGTACCATAGTCCCACCACCATAGGTCTCGCAACCAACCTGTAAGTAACCTGCAGACTCGACCTTTGAGATTGGTCTGACTCTTAAGTTTGGACTATCGGTTGTGAGCAGCAGCAATGGCAAATCCATTACCGGCAGCCTAGATAATCACTTGAATTAGTATCCACTTCAAAAACAAGCAGATTCAAGAACAATATCGACTTACAAAACGTCCACCAACACAGAATGCAGATAGACACGATTGATTACGGATGAAGAAGTATTTTCCATTTGGCTTCAAATCCCACTTTGTCTTTTCAGAGAGTTGGATGAAGCCCTTTTGCTTGAGAACATCGGAGAGCACTGCAACAGCATGATAGGGTGATGGTGCATTATCAATAAAGTTAATGAACTTGTTAGCATGTGGAATGAATGGATCCATTTTCTGATAGAGTTGTTCTAGTGTGATGGTTTTATCTAAAGTCGATGAAAAGCTTGTTGTGCTTGCGTCTGATTCCTTTGATAGTTTAAATTGATTGCTTGTAAAGTAGTATTTATACTTGATAGAGGTCGCTGTAGTAGTTGTAGTTGTTAATGAAGATGCTTTGCTTAAATAGCTATTAATGCGAGTGTAGTTATTATTAGAAAGTATCTTCTTTAACATAAATATTGTTTTGGAAATGTTTGAAAGCAATATCTGTTTTGGATTATGTTGAACAATAAAAAATGAAAAGCAGTTCGTGCAATCAACATCATCAATCATGCAATCAAAAATTTAATTTCACACTCTTGTCTGTAGTGTGTGTTTAAAAACAAGATGTCATTCAACATCATCTTTGTCAAGTACAGGGGCTGGCTTGTTTATTGTTAGGGTTGGTATCAGTTAGTAAACTAATTGATTCGGGTTTGTTCGTTGTTGTATTGGTGTCCTCCTCCTCATGGTCGTTTTCCTCATGGTCTTCGGCTTCTTCTATTTGCTTGGCTCTGGCGGACTTTGAAACTTCTACGGCTTGTCTTATACGCTTGATGTCGAACTTCTTTATAGAGCTATGATCAAACTTTCTCTTAACCAACACTTTGTCTTCTTCAGATTCTGATTCGCCACTGTCATCTTCTTTGTTATTGTTTCTATTTACATTCTTGGGCGCTGGTGTTGCTTGTTTAGCCGAGGATTTTGAATTGGCTTTTTTGGTAGTAACTGGCTCTTCTTCGGACGACTCTTCCTCGCTGCTGTCACGTATAACAGGCTTTTGTTGCTTCTTATACTTCTTGGATTTGGCGTCGCTCTGATCAGATTCCGATTCGGAAACATCTTTCTTTTTCTTTCCTGCAGCGGTTTTCTTTTTTCTTCTTGTCTGCTTGTTGTTTCTTTTTATCGAGTCGTTTATTCTTCTTTGAGACAATCACTCTTTGAACTCTTACAATCTCTTCATCTGAGCTATCGACTTCCTCTTTCTCGACTTCTTTTTCTCCAACATTATTATTTTCCTCTTCTTCTGAGCTTTCACTATCTATGGCTACTGGTCTTTTATTGCTCTTGGTTGGATGTACTTTGCTTTGATTTTTCTTTGTAATTGTTGGATTTGGTTTCTCATCCTCTTCTTCCTCCTCTTCATCAGAGCTATCATCTTTCTTAGTTTTAATATCCTCTTTCTTTCTCCTCTGATTCTTTGTTGCAATAACTTTAACACGTTTTGGCTTATCTTCTTCACTACTGTCTTCTTGCTCTTCTTCTTCCGATTTGTTCTTTGATTTACTGTTGTGCTTTTTGTAGTTATTTGGTTTGCTTTCTACCTCATCGATCTCCATTGTATCCGAGTCGTCTTCACTTGTATTTATTTTCTTTTTACCTTCTACCTTGCTACTCTTATTCTTAGATGGTTTCTTTGATGACTTTATCTCTACCTCCTCTTCACTATCTTCCTCCTTTTCCTTAGCTACTTCTTCATCCTTCATCTCTATATCGTTATTCTCCTCTTTATCAATCTCTACCTCATTCTCATTTTCCTCTTCTGCTTTTCTATTTGCTCTCCTCTTTTGCTTTTCTGAAGCTTCCAACTCTACTTTTAGAATCAACTTGTGGAGGAATGATAAATAAGTGTGGCTGTACAACTTGCTCTCTGGGATGGTAAATTCACCTCGGTTCGATTGGCTGAATTTGAATAGCTTGAACAGTTTCTTGACGGTCTTTGAGGAGCAGTATTCTTTCTCAATGATGGATGTTCTAAATGTATGCAGTGTAAACTTTCCTTTGAGCTGAGAAGCTTCTCTCTCACGTAATACCACAGCATTCAAAAGGTTATCTTTGATCCACATTAAGATAGCATCGGCATTCGATTTCTTAGTGATGATCTTGATATATTTGGCAAGATGGTTTTCATCAGCTTTCTCTTCTAGAGTTATTACTTTGTCTCCAAGAGCAATCTCACTGTCAGATTCGTGATGCTCAGCGGCCTCCTCGTCTTCTTCGTCGTGCTTCTTGATCTTGTGAGTGGACCTCTTGATCATTGACTCCTCTTCGTCACTATCAATATGCGCTTCACCCTCATCGTACTGGGCTTCTTTTTCTTTCTTTGTCAATTTACGTTTTGTGGATCCATGCTCCTCTCCATTTTGCTCATCTTGCTCGTCTTGATTAGATTTTTCACCAGCGATAGCATCGTCCAAATCCATAGATAATATTGCATTCACTGATTTAGGAGTTAGAAGTTTGAGATAGAGTAAGTTTGCTTTCTCAGCCTTTTTAAAGTATCCTTCCAGAATTTGGTGGATGGTTTCCAGGAGCAATGTGGCGTTGGGGTCTCTAGTGATAATCGGATCATTGATGAAGCCATTGAACATGTAGAATATAGAAAGCCTATAGAAGCATCCTTCAAGTCCAATGGAAACGATACGTCTAATCAATGAGACTACTTGGAAGTTGACAATCTTGGAGTTGGTTGACCATTTACCAAGCAAATTACATAGATTGTGGACAATGTCGGGATGTGCAAAGTCAGAGATGAAGCTCTCTATGCTCATTAATTTCGTTGACATTTCTTGTTCCTTTTCTTTCTCTCTCTCCAACTCGTCTTCATAGTCTTTATCGCTGTTGTCCTCCTCGTTATCCGCTTCTTTATCACCTGCATCGTTATCGCCCTCCTCAGGGACTTCAACTTTTGTAGCCGATCGCTTTGACTTTTTCTTAATCGTGATGGAGCTACCAGTGTCCTGTAGCTTACAGAAATGCTCCAGCATATGGATGGTGGTGTATGCGAGTGTTGTAATATCGATCAGCATTGCGTTGGAGTGGAGCTTTGAATCATAACGTCTCATGAGCCTGATCACACCCGAAAGAAATACTTCCTTGTTAAAGTAGATGTTTTGCTGCATCTTCTTTGACATGTTGACGACTTCCTCCTGGTCGGATGTTGACATATAGGAGAGAATGGACACCATTGAGCATAGTGTAGATACAGTATTCTCCAGTGGAACGTAGTCTACTTTTCGTAGATTGCTTGTTCCCATATACAGATCAATACATTCAAATATAAAGTTGAATGTATTTAGTGATAGTGTCGATGCAACACAACCAAGAATAATGTTATCCAAATCAGCTGCCTGCGTATCATTGTTATTGTTGTCGTTGTTGTTTAAGTTGGCATGGAGTCTGTTTCTGTTTCTACTCTGTAGCATGGTAAGGGCAAACGATGTAAAGAAATAGGTGAATGATAAGAAGTTATAACGATCTGTTTCGAGAATCGATGACTCTGATCTCGAAAGCTCATAGACAACAATTTCCATCAGGACATTATAGCACCCATCAAGAAACTGAGTGGCCCAATCACGCAAGACACCAAGGAGAAACTGTGACGACTGTGATTGAGGGCGCGAGGATACACCTTTGGTTTTGCCACGGAACAGAGAAGTGTTGGCATCGACGCTCTTTGATTGGTTGAAAAGATTTTTGTGGACGAGACAGCAGGCTCTTAATTTCGCTGGCACCGTCGGCTGAGGGAAGTGCGTTATTGTATATCTTTGCGCCTACACCCGAGGACGTGGTAATCTGTGTATAGGTACCTCTGAATCGAGAAGAAGCCGTTGCTGCATTAGCTAGTTTTTTAGCATGACTTTCCTTCATCCTCAGCTTTAATAATGGGTCTGTGGGTTCAGCGGACTGTTGCAACTGCTGCTTCTGTTGTTGTTGTTGATTTGGGGTAATTTCGTTATTAGAGTACCAAACGCTCTGTGGACTCTCTCTTCCAAGTATTTCGGCAAATATCTCCAGTAGCAGAAGAGAAAACAATGGATTTGAACTAAATAGCTTGTTTTCATTCATAGTTTGGGACAGTGTCAGGAATAGCTCCAAGAACTTTTCCCTAGAAGATGGAATAGATCAGTGTTAGAATGTTGTTGGCGCCAATAAAAAATAAAATGGTAGATCTACATACTGGTGGAGTAGCAGGATGAAGTCTTCCTGTAGGAGTCCAGATTCCTCTTTGTTGTTATAGCTTCATCGGGATCAGGTATCTTTACAATGTTACGAATCAACGAAAGAATCAACTCAATGAGTGCGCAGTCATTCTTTGATTGTTGTGAGTTTGATCTAGACTCCGAGTAGAGTCGAGCTATGGGGCCGCCCAGCAAAGACAGAAGCAGCGCAATGAACTCCTTGTTGATGAACGATTCCTTATAGTTCCAAAGTATTTCTTTTTGCACTATGATATTCTGTGATTCCATACTGATTGGAAGTGTAAACTTGACCATAACCTTCACTAGATGGATGCATTAGTACCAATATGCTCTTCCTAGACAGAGTTGTGAAGTCTATTAGGCTGAAACGATGCCCCAGCAGCAGGATCAAAAACTTACATATATTTAAAACCAATATGATGTCATCTGGATAGGCCAACATCAAAGGTATCAGCTTATTTTGATACGATATTCCACCCACCCACAATAATGAAGGCATCTCTATATGTTTCATTATCTCTCTTCAGCTGACGAAATAGCTCGCTGATAGCAGCCAGACAGTCTTCACCTTTAACAAATACATTCTTATTTGATACGGTTTCAAACTGGCCCAACTCCTCAACAATATTCAATAAGTTCTTCTCCATTCGTTGCTGCTCTTTTTGTTATTGCTGCTGTTCTTGTTCTAATTATCTGATAATTAAATCAAACCAAACTATTGTGATAAATATCTCTTTCTTTCTTTCTTTCTTTCTTTTGTCTTGTCTTCTTATGATGGTTTAATTAATACTAATTTAATATTATATATAATTTATAGATATGATTCAATAAACATGATTATAAGTATTACTTAAAATAATTATAATATATTAATATATATATATATATTAAATACAAGATATCTATTTTATTATTATTATTATTATTATCATCAATTCAGAACGATACAAAACAATTATTGCATTGTGTTTTCGCGCCAAAATTCAAAAATCAAACATCTCAATATTTTCAAGAAATAATGGATTTACTAAGTTCTCAAATTATAATATCATTTTAATATGTAAAAATAAACTAGTATATTTTGTTGGATACAGCGAAATACATTCTAATGGAGACATTACCAAAAATGATGATGGTTGTATCTCTTCTCCATTAGAAGTAGAGAATGAGTCTCTCCCATAAAATTTAATTTAGATAAATCTATCCAAACTTTTCAATGATGAAGCGTATTTGCAAATTCAAGATCTCCTTACAGCAAAAAAAAATACTATGATCTTTCACAAGAAACCCCGAGATCTGTCCAAATCTTATTTTTAATTTAGGACGCATGCGTTAATTTTTCTTTACTTTTATTTTACAGTTGCTACTTTTTGATCAGTGTAAGTCTTGAAATAAAATAAAAGTAATGACTGAAGTCTAGTGAGATCTGAATTATATATATTATTATGTTCCATTTGATGGGACTGTTGAAATGTAGCTGGTGAACTTGGATATGGTACAAGAAAGAGTAAGAGACAATTAGGTGGTACTTCATATGGGATTAATGGAGAAAAGTAAAAGAGAAAAACAACAGGATCTGGTAAAAAAGACATAAAAATAATTGATTAATAAATTATATTTATACATTTAACAATTTTTATTTTATTTTATTTTAGTTTTTCATCAATGGCTAGTATATCAGGAAGTGATGACACTCTTTTTGTTACATGAGATCACAAACCAAACAGGATTCTGCTGAAATTAAAAAACAAAAGACTTCTATTTTGATTCCAGGTTCTTCACCTAAAAATCAAACTTCACCTTATGCCTTTACTTTCACCTTCTCCCTCTCCCCCCTCCTCTGAGAATTCTTCATCAACAGGCTCTGAACTAATCTTGACAGGAAAGTGGGAACGAAGAATTAAACAACTTCAAGATGTATGAAGAACAATTTTTATTATTTCCTTTCCTATTTACTAATATTTGTTTTTAGTTCTATTTACCTATCATTCAGATGGAATCAGATGAATCTGAATCAGATAAGCCTTTGTATTACATAGTTGAGAAGGGTCTCACATTACAAGAGTTTTTGGATTATGACCGAGGTGATTTAAAAACTAAATTGTGGTTCATTGATGGTAATGTTCTTATCTACGAATTAACCAACTCTTGTATCCATGAAAATATAGCTTGGTGGATAGATCGTCGTTTCTCTAATCAACTACCTGAAGAATCAATCATAGGCTGTGGAACAATGACCCAAGTTATGGGGCTTGTAGCTGCAGAAGCTGATGGATCTCTTCGTCCATCGGGTAGACCTAATCCAGTACAACCACCTCTTCTTGCTTCAACACCAAATATTGAACCATTTCCCACTGTAGTGATTGAGGTGGGTGTCTCCCAAACTCTGTCCTCTCTTCATCGAAAAGCTTTAAGATATCTTGGAAACAACTCTGATATTCAAGTGGTTCTTTGTGTAAAGATTTTTAGAAGACAAAAAAATCCTCCCCCTGCGAATACTTTTAGATCGCTCGCAATTTTATATCGCCGAGCGGTTTCAGTTAATTCTCCATCTCGAGTTGTTTCCTTTGGTTCTCAACCAGTTGCACTAACAACCACAATAACACTAAATCTTGGACCTGCTGCAATGAATGGAAACAATGCTTTGCCCCCTGTCGCCCTCAGATCGCATACGATACAAATTCCAACAGCAGACATTTACCATGGAGACATAAATGGTCCACCTCCAGGAATACCATTAAATGTCAACCTTGACCTTTTTCCACTCTTTCAATTAATAAACAACAATTGGGATCTTTTAATTTCCACTTATATTTTATCAATTTATGATATATTATTATAAGCCCTCCACCTAACTAAACCAATGTCTACTCATATGTTTATTATTAATAATATCAATCCACAACAAGACAACATCACACCAACTTAATCGATTGTAACCCAAAACAACAACAAAAACATCATCACCTGCAACCAACAAAATTAGCAATTTGATCATTTATAGTAAAAATATTTATTCCATTGGACATAGATAATTATAACACACGTTGAGTATGATCATAATTAATGTTGTTCATCAGATACTTTTGAATCAACACTCAATTAGACTACATCAAGACTCACTGTTGATATACCAGATACAAATGATTATTAATTTGGTACTGTTTAATATTATTGATGAGAGAATAACTTGGTTTACCAATGAAACTTGATATTACATGTTGATTTGATATCAAATTAGTAAACTTGCATGATTATAATATATATTATTTATACAGTTTATATTATCTATAAAAGTCAATCTCCAGTATAAAAAAATAACTAATTGAAATCCGATAAATCTAAATTCCCACCCAGAAAAGTCAAATCATTCCATTCCTAAAGGAACCATAGAAGCACTTGATATTTTAAAAACAATGCAAAGAAGCAATAATCAATAAAAAAATGACTTAATTTTAAAAATTACAAAAAACCATTTATCTGCATACATACATTTTCATTCGTCTTCTTCTCCTTTCAAATATCGTTATAATAATAATAATAATAATAGTAGTAGTATAGTAATAGTATAGCAAAAGTTACAGCTGTAAAATGACTTATTCAAATCCAATTCAAGGTAAGATAGACTGCTGTCCCCCTAAACAACCACCTCCTATCAGATTATCTAATTATTGTTTTATACACAATCAATCTAATATATATATATATATATTGGTGCTGTTATTGGACGTTGATTCTACTCCTAAATATATATATATATATATAGATGAAGCAAATAGATTGGGTATCAAAATAGATGATCCTGACTTTGCCCAAAAGTTGGATAACTTGGATGTTTTAAAGTCGTTCAAAGACAAGTTCTATTTCCCAAAGGTTATGGATGTTTGCAAATGCGAAGAGCAGAAAAAAAACGAGTCTCCTGTCATCTATATGACTGGAAACAGCTTGGGTTTGCAGCCAAAAGCAACCAGAGCAGAGTTGGACAAGTATCTTAACGACTGGCAAAGATTTGCTGTCGAAGGTCATCACAAGGGTGAGCACCCATGGATCTCAATCGACGAAGAGATTCAAGAGTCATTGGCACAAGTTGTCGGTGCCAAGAGCTCCGAGGTCTGCCCAATGAACACACTCTCTGTAAATCTACATGTTATGATGTCAAACTTTTATAAACCAACACAACAACGTCACAAGATTGTCATTGAAGCTGGTGCATTCCCATCGGATTTAGTATGTTTATAGATCGCTGTGCGCTCTTCGTGGATCTCTAACACTTTAATCATTTTTTAGTATATTGCTGAATCACAAATTAGAAACAATGGATTCAACCCAGAGACTTCACTCGTCAAGTTGGAACCACTTCCCAATGAATATACCATCAGCACCGAGCGAATTTTGAGCACATTGGCAGAGCACGGTGACTCAATTGCATTGATCATGATTGGTGGAGTTCAATTCTTCACTGGACAGCTTTTCAATATGAAGGAAATCACTGCTTTTGGACAGTCATTGGGTGCTGTTGTTGGTTGGGATTTGGCACATGCCGCTGGTAATGTCGAATTGCAACTCCACGATTGGAACGTAGACTTTGCATGTTGGTGCTCCTACAAGTACTTGAACTCTGGACCAGGTTGCATTGGTGGTCTTTTTGTACACGAACGTCACACCAAGCAATTCGACAGCAACACCGACAAGCGTTTGCTTGGTTGGTTCGGAAACAAGTTGGCCAACCGTTTCAAGAAAGACACTATCTTCGAAGCCGAAGAAGGTGCCCTTGGATTCCGTTGCTCCAACCCATCAGTTGCTGACTGCACCTCTTTGAGAACCTCCCTCGCTATCACCAACAGTGCAACCATCCAAGCATTGCGTTCCAAGTCACTTCTCTTAACATCATACCTTGAGAACTTGCTTTTGAACATCAAGGGTGAGCACAGCTTTTCCATCATCACACCAAGAGATCCAGCACAACGTGGAGCTCAACTTTCTCTCCATATCGCCGGTAAGGTATCAGCTTCCAAACTCAAAGTATCACTTCTCAATGCCGGTGTAGTATGTGACGTCAGAGAACCAAACGTAGTACGTGTCTCACCAGCACCATTATACACCAGTTTCACAGATGTAAAGAATTTCGTAGACATTTTAATTAAGTCATTAAATGAATAGATAGAATATAAATTACTGTTTCACTATTATATTAATAGGATAGCGTATATATTTGTTTGATTAGAATTGGATATAATAATGATTGTACAATTGATTATGTATTTATTTATAGTATTTATGTATCCAAGAAGTGAGCACATAACAAAAGATCTACTACAATCTTGTCATTAATTGGAAACTCTGGAAGGTCTGTTGTACTGTTGGTATATTTGTTCTTGAAGTAAAAGTATTGAATGACTTTCTCCAATACTGGTGTTGAAATCTCTCTGAATCTAATCTCTGAGTTTTGGTCTTCCATAAAACTTGAATCTAAACAAATATTGATGTTAACAAGCTGCTCATATTGCAAATGATTGAATAATATCAAGTTACCTCCACCGCTCAACATAGATTTAATAGTTCCAGAGACATAGGACATCTTTCTTGAAAGTACAAACTCATGTCCAGAAGAAGAGTAGAGTCTCAAGATATCAGATTGAAAATCTGCATTATCGTTATTATCTGTCATTATATGATTACTATATTATTATACCTTGATAAATATATAATTATAAATAGGATTATTATACAATTATGGTGAATAGGATGATTATGATGAGTTGATATAAAATTAAATATTGTACAATATTAGATTTAATAATTGATTAATTCAAAAATTAGTGAGAATAAATTGAATTCATCTTTCTTGGTAGAGATGAGGTGGTGACGTTACTTGAATTTTTCTAACTTTTTTTTGAAAAATGTCAGTGTCTGAGCTGATTCTCTTTCCAATCTCTGCATTTTCAAATTCATTTCCAAGTTTTTGTCATTGTCGACTAAACCGAATGTAAGTGTTTATTGCTTATACTATCAATCTTGTTGTTTTCTATGATGATAAAACCATTGAACACATTTTTTTATGAAACAAATAATGTTTATAACATGTTGCACCTGACATTCTATTTAACTACTTTTGCTCTCCATTATCAATATGATTTACACAAATACTAATATACTTTTCTTTATATTTACAGGTTACACATATCTTTGAGTGATCCAATTTCAAATCCTTGATCAATGTCTTTATTTACCTTTTCAATTTCAATAAATCAATATCTCTTATTCACTACAAAACATCATCAAGTCTTAATCTTATTTCTTGTCTTTTCTAACTAAAATAATGTTAAAACATGATACAAATTTGTTTGAATCTGTTTGTTTAAATATTTATTAATCAATTAATAGGTTATAACAACAATTAATTAATAATCTCATATGTTTTAAGGCTGTTTGTTATGTTATAAGGTATTGTATTGTTTCAAAAAAAATAGATATGTTATGTTGTGCAAATTTAATTATCGATTTCGTCGATGACTGCACGAGTGAACTCTTTGGTGGTAGCATTTCCACCCATGTCGGTGGTTAAAACTTTACGATCGGCGATGACCTTCTTGACGGCGGTCTCAACCTTCAAGGCGTAGTCATCGAGGTTCATGTGTTTCAACATCATTGCTGAGGCAAAGAGGAGACCAGTTGGGTTGGCCTTGTCTTGACCGGCAATATCGGCGGCGACGTGGTGGGCACCCATCTCGAAGATGGCAGCTCTCTCACCAACGTTGGCACCTGGTGCCAAACCTGGTCCACCAATCAAAGCGGCACCAACGTTAGTAACCAAATTACCGTAGAGATTTGGTGTAACCATAACGTCGAATTGCTCTGGCTTCATGACCAATTGCATGCAGCAGTTATCGATAATCATTGAATCAAAAGTAATCTCTGGGTACTCCTTGGCAACTTGCTTGCATGTCTCCAAGAACAAACCGTCTGTCATCTTTCTACAAACCGAATCAATCGAGTAAGCAACAAAGTTATCGGGTTTGTATCATAATTTTTTCTTTACTTACTGGATGTTGGCCTTGTGGATGGCGGTAACCTTCTTTCTACCTTGTGCCTTGGCGTATTCAAAGGCATAACGGGCAATACGGGTGGAAGCCTCCTTTGTGATGATTTTGAGTGATTGAACAACACCTGGAACCAAAGTTTGCTCGAGTCCACTGTACTCTCCTTGTGTGTTCTCACGAATGACAACCAAATCGACTGGGACATCAGAGTGACGAACATTGATTCCTGGGATCTTCTTGCATGGAATGACGTGTGCGTATAAATCGAGTGCCTTACGCAATTCCATGTTACGTGATTGTGATCCACTGAGAACAGCAGTGTAGAGTGGTCCCTTCAAGGCAACCTTGTTACGTGAGATGGAGGCGACCAACTCTTGTGAGATTGGTTGTCCACCACTGACATCGAATACTTCCCAGTCAATTGGTACCTTAGCGGCTTGGAAAACACCCATAACCGATGAGGTAATCTCTGGACCAATACCATCTCCTGGAATGACTGTAACCTTTCTACGTTCAGTACCAGAAGTATATCCCAAATAGGTTCTGATTGATCCTACCTAAAATTATTATTTAAACTATTAATTTTCATTCAAAATATCTATCTATCTATCTATCTTCACACGATCTACTGATTCATCATATTACCATCCATCTCCCATCGCCACTCATCCATCCATCCACCCATCGATCGATCGATGTATATCTTAAACACAACCAAAATTCCTAACTTGTTCACACCAAAAAACAAGTTTTTGTTGTGTTAAAACAATTTCGTCAATGTTTGTCTATCACTACTATCTATTGATTAACTATCTATCTATTCTTCAATCGAAATGTTAAAAAAGACTTTGCCAGATACTCTTGTCTATGATACATATGATGTATGCTGCTATGGTTCCTAGTTTTATTTCATATCCTGTTGTTGATCAATGTTGAATGTTCTGTTCATTCTATAGATAGATGGATGAGATGCTGATGACGATGATATGTAGTAATTTGATGCTTAGGATCACAGATATGCTTTGTGACTACATACATTGCTTGAAGCAATTCTTTGGAGTGAAGAGACACGAGACAACATGTTTCTATTTATCTATTATAATATGTTATTATTCACAAAATAATAATAAAATAATAGCCAATATGTAGAGCGTGATATGAAAAGCGGAATCAAAAAAAAAAAAAAAATTAAAAAAATGAAAAGAAACGAAAAATATGAAAAATATTAAAAAAAAAACGATCAGGTCTTACTGGTTTTCTCACCATAATGATTACAACATCATCACCATT
The DNA here is from genome assembly GCA_003667245.1 of Heterostelium multicystogenum. Lineage (NCBI taxonomy): Eukaryota > Evosea > Eumycetozoa > Acytosteliales > Acytosteliaceae > Heterostelium > Heterostelium multicystogenum. Next base: position 3,751 of record RCNN01000180.1, on the reverse strand, counting down.
GATGTGACAATTACCTTTAATAAACAATGTCATTGTTTTGAATTAATTAATTTACTACCACTACTACTATTATTATCATTGTTGTTGGCATCTATCATTGTTCTATTATTGGGACCAAATTATTTTAATTGTCAATACCAATTACAAATATTTTTAGTTTCAAATATCTTTAAATAAAAAACTACATTTTATTCAGATAGTACCACTTTTATATTTTATAGATATAAATACATAAATAAATAATAGTATATTAATAATTATAATTGTGTACAGTGAAAAGAGTGAGCGACAAAAAGAAATAGAGATTTAAATTAGTTTAGAAGTAATACCCGATTCACTTGTAAATAAACCTATGATCTATGTGGAATGAACAAAGTATTTAGTATTCAAATCGATTTAAATCTCAGCTGTCGAGGTTAATCAAAAACAAAAAAAAAAATCCAACATATTATATTAGAATTAATATTTAATATTGATATGGATAGGATACTTTGGGAATTATGATTTCACAAAAAATATATAATTATTATTGTTTGGTATATTTAAATAATAATAATCGGGGATTTTTTGATTACATAATCCCCATCCCAAAGTGAAATTTCAAAAAAACAAATATGCTGCAGGATGAGTATGCAGTAATTCCTAAATGACTCCTGAGTGAGTGTGAAGTGTAAAGTGTTGTTTAAAACAAAATCTTGCCTTTTAAAAGGAAGCAACAACACTCTACCCCCATCCTATGCTAACCTTGCATGTGAGTGATGTTAAAATTAATTTCATTTAAAAATCAAACTATCTATCCTTTCAAACATTAAATTAATTTCAATTTGTGGGTTAGAGTGAGTGAGTGAATGAGTAGTGAGTGTGAGGTAAAAGGGTGTGTTATTACAGTAATAATAGTCTGATATATTGTATTAATGATATTATTTTATTTATAAAAAACGAATATCATTTTATTTATTTAGTAACATATATATATTTATAATTTACTTATATATATCTATTATTTTTATATATATATATTTTTAAACTTCTAATTTTGGTAAATCATTTCTTAACTAAATTGTAAGTTGATTTTTTTTTTAATTGATTTGATTTTTAAGGTGTTTTTTTAGAATGTGTTAAAATGATCAGTCAAATCAGTGATTTTGTCAATTATATTAATATCAGGTCTTGTTCAACAACTCATCAATATTAATATCATTCAATATCACTCATCCATTAGGAAGCCAAGTATTACATACCAAGATATATACATAAACAAGTAAAATGAGTATGTTATTTAGAGTCTAGGAGTCTAAACAATATCACCAATCACCGATCAATCATATCTTAGTTCGAAAGTCAAACGCTTGAGTAATAATATGCTATAGGGATATCAAGAAAGTCAAAGTGTTTTACAAGTTACGAAAATACTAAAATATGAATATCGCGATGATGGACTTTGATTGATGTTGATTGATTGGTCGCGATTGGAAGATGATTAGAGTCAAGTTTTAACATGTGTTCTTTGGATATTATAGCAGCAGCAGCAACAGCAGGTGGTAAGAGTGATGAAAAGAAGCATGTAATCTTCCCATGGAAGAGAATGGTTGCCGGTGCCGTCGCAGGTACTGCTGACGTATGGGCATGCCATCCATTGGATCGTATTAAAACACAATTGCAAAACAACCCAGGAAAGTCAATCTTTGCCACCTTCAAAGATGTAGTTTCCAAAGGAAAGGGATTCTCTGGTGGTGTCTACGCACTCTACGAAGGTATCCTCCCAATGACTGCTGAGGCCATCTTCAAGGTCGGTATTCGTTATTTTGCATTCCAGTGGTTCACTGAGCAATACAACCAACGTTACAACCATGGTTTGCCAGCCAAGGACCCATTCTTTGTCAACTTGCTTGGTGGTGCCTTTGCCGGTACCGTCGAGTCATTCCTCGTCGTTATTCCATGCGAGTTGCTCAAGGTCCGTCACATGACTCAAGAGCACAACCGTTCATTGGTATGGTGTTTAGAGATTTATGCGTGAAGAAGGTTTCCGTGGACTCTACAAGGGTGGAAGTGCTACCTGTTGCGTCAGATCACCAATCACATGGTTCGTTTCCAGTTTTCTACGCTATCACTGACTATCTCAAGGGTGGAGACCACCACAAGCAACTCCCAGTCATTCAAAACTTGGCTGCTGGTGCTTTGGCCGGTACTGCTTCTACTTTGTTTCAACAATCCATTGGATACAATCAAGACCCGTATGCAAAAGCAAGGTCAAAATCAAACTTCAATCCAAGTCATTCGTGGAATTTACGCTGATGGTGGTGCTCGTGCTTTCTGGGCCGGTTGTGTCCCACGTTTTCTCAGAGTCGCTCCAGGTCAAGCTATTACATGGGCTGTTGTTGAGTGGGTAACTGGATTATTAAATAAATTTTAAATTATAATTATAACTACAATCAATTTATAAATCTAAATCAAAACAAAACAAAACAAAACAAAATGGAAGTAATCACTTCCGGACATCTCAATTAGTTAGTTAGTTAATGAAAGAGTCAAATTGATGGATGGTTTGAACAATATAAAATATCCTATGGTATTTTATTTATTGAGTATTAGCAGTCAGGTCAGTAGATCAGGTAGTTTTACAAAAATGTACATTGGTTGATAATACATGTTGTTGGTTGTAGTATGTTGTTGTCAGATTTTGAGTGAAAAATAAGGAATGAATGAGTTGAAGGACTAAGAAAGATTCATTCATGTTAATTTATGGGCAAGTGTGACATCCACCACCGAGGAGACCACCAACAGTACCCAAAGACACCACCGAGGAGACCACCAACAGTTCCGACGACGGCACCCAAAATTGACATTGACATTGGCATCAATGTTAATTCCAGAACCACTACCACCACAACCACCACATGCAACATTGTTGGCAGATTGGGATGAGGCACCTCCGATACCAGCACCAAATGAACTTCTGGTGATTGAAGATGGCTTAACGTTACCCATGGTTGAAAAGAGATCCTATATTTATTTAAATATTTATTGGAAATAAATAATCGAATCATTATATAATAGTTAAGTATTATTAATTATATTTACCTAAGATAGTCATTTTTTAAAAGATAATTTTGATTGTTTGTTTAAGAATTTAGATTGATTGATTGATTGATTTGATGATTAACAATTCTGATTAAGCAGAGTATTATAGTTGTCATTTTACATAGAGTTAACTATTTTTTGATTGTTGTTTATCTTATGATAATCTCCAATTCCCTGAAACACATTTACTATATCTTTGAGATATAGTCATCAAAGTCAACTTGTTCAAATAAGGAGATGACTATTCCATTTGCTTTTATTTTAAAACACATTGCTGAATAGATACTTAGAGTATTAATAGATTGATAATTGTAAAATCAAATATGGAAATGAGTTAGCTAATTTTTAATTGTATTATAGGTTGGAGCATGCATGTTAATTGCCATTCATATCAACACTATATTGATTGATTGATTTATTTATTTATTAACTAATTTGATTAACTTAACTAATTGATTGATTGATTGTTTTATTCTTTGACCTTAGAGTAATTGAATGACATGTTTTCAACCAAAACAACAATATTCACATAACTAACTTAACTGATTGACTAAATTGATGAAAACAAAGTGTCATATCCATTTTGTAAAATCTAATGATACATTGAGAATCCGAATAGTCGTTGAAATTAACAACATAGCTACAGGAACAGGAACAAAAACAACAATAA
>RCNN01000179.1:0-41297 GCA_003667245.1 Heterostelium multicystogenum | reverse complement strand
TGGCATTATTCTTGAGAGAATCTCCATTGAAGAGTGGTGATTTTGATGCGGGTAGCGGCAACTACAATGTCGGCATCTTTGACCATTTCATTTACATCTGAACTGTAGGTGAACTCGACATCACGAGAAATATAATCTTTTGACTTTAACTTTTCAATGAGTGAAGGTAACATTGGGAAGCATTACGACTGTTTGAATTCGAACAGTCTTGATGGATGGACGAACGTGTAAAGATAGCCTCAATATGGCAAATGGCCTGTAATCCTGATCCAAAGACAGCCATTACTTTGCACTGGTTTTTGGATTGCTCCAAGTATTTAACTGCTACAGCAGTGCCGGCAGCGGTTCTAATAACCAGTTAAGTAGGTTGCCGAGAGTAATGCTTTTGACATTCCAGTGATTTGATCAAGCAACAAAATGGTAGAGGTACAGATGGGAGTGATTTTTTGTCATTGTCTTGTGCAACACTGACGACCTTGAGACCCAAGCCCGATCCACTAACCAAAGATGGCTTGAAATAAGTGGAAATATTGTTTCTTTTCTCTGTTGATTAATGAAATTCTCTGTTTGGACATTCTACACCGTTTTGGGATTCCAAATAGAATACTGATTCATTGACCTGAATCGCTTCTTCCCAATCTGAACATAACTTTTTAACTACAAAACAATACCTGTTAGTTTTAAGAATTGTGGTTGATCGAATACATAAAGATAATTTACCTTCTTCTTCTTTTAAAATCAACATTTTAGACACTGTTAAGAACTAATTCGACTGTCTGTTTCAATGTCTCAGATTACAAATTTATAGATTCTCAAAATTTTAGTCCTCTTTCGTCAGCAACTGCTTGTTTTCATTACTTTTTCGTCGAAAAATACTTTAAATTTGGTTATGTGTGACCATCATAAAAGGAAGGTCCCTTTTATGGTTGTGTTGAATGTTAATAATATAATTTATAGTAGTTTTATTTGTTTTGAACTAATGGAACATGGGAGAAGAGTGAGAAAAAAATTGGTTCTACAACAACTTAATTATTTGTTTGTGCAAAATCGAATGCATAGGGATGTTGTTGTTGTTGTTGTTGGTTGTATGTTTGTTTGAGTTACATGTCATAATATTTAGTTGATGTTGTATTTTCTTTAATAAACTCTTTTAGCGGCCTTAACAGTTGGGAATTCATTCTCGTCCAATGTCTTCATAACGACTGGTCTGTAATCCAAAGTAACCTTACACCAGAGTCGAACGTCCAAATATGAAAAGAGTGGTGCTTCATCCAGTGTTCGTCGTCTCTTTCCTTGTAATCTTCACGAGCATGAGCACCACGAGACTCCTTACGGGCCTCAGCAGAGTGCATAGTTAAAACGGCTTGGGTCATCAAGTTTTGGAGCTCCAATGACTCAACCAAATCTGAGTTCCAGATCATGTTACGATCGGTGGTCTTGAGATCGTTTTGGAGTGACTTGGCGAATTGATCGATTCTTTTGGACACCCTCCTTCAAGACATCACCATCTCTGAATACGGCAGCATTACGTTGCATAATCTTTTGCATCTCCAAACGAAGCTCGGCAGTGCTACGAGTACCGTTTGGCGAAACGAACCTTGTCCAAGTTGGCGATGGACTCCTCACCAGCGTTCTTTGGCAATGGCTTGTGTGGGTGTTTCTTTGGAAGAGTTTCGGCGATGGTGTTGGCGCAAGCACGACCAAAGACGAACAATATCCAAAAGTGAGTTGGCACCGAGACGGTTAGCACCGTGTACAGAGACACAGGCAGCCTCACCAGCAGCGTACAATCCCTTAACGATTTGATCCTTACCGTCGGCACCCTTGTGATAACCTCACCCTTGTAGTTGGTTGGGATACCACCCATATTTTAATGTACGGTTGGGATAATTGGGATTGGTTCCTTGGTGATGTCGACACCAGCAAAAAAGATCATAGCGGTCTCTCTAATACCTGGGAGACGCTCCTCAATGATCTCTGGTGACAAATGGGTCAAGTTGAAGCAAAGCGTGATCCTTTTCTGGACCGACACCACGACCCTCACGGACTTCCATGGTGATGGAACGTGAGACGACGTCACGTGAAGCCAAATCAGCTACAGATGGGGCATATCTTGGCATGAAACGCTCACCCTCTGAGTTCAACAAATACCACCCTCACCACGAGCACCTTCAGTGATCAAGCAACCGGATCCGTAGATACCAGTTGGATGGAATTGTACAAACTCCAAATCTTGGCATGGGAGACCAGCACGGATAACCATAGCGTTACCGTCACCAGTGCAAGTGTGTGCTGAAGTTTGCTGAGAAATAGGCACGACCATAACCACCAGTAGCCAAGACGGTGGCGTGTGAACGGAAATCTGTGGATGGTTCCGTCTTCCATGCAATAAGCAATGACACCACGGCACTCTCCATTCTCCATAATCAAATCAGTGACGAAATACTCGATGAAGAACTTGGTGTCGTGCTTGAGTGATTGTCCGTAGAGTGTGTGCAACAAAGCGTGACCGGTACGAATCAGCAGCAGCGCAACAACGGGTAGCTTGACCACCCTTACCGTAGTTCTTTGATTGACCACCGAATGCACGTTGGTAGATACGACCATCGTCCATACGTGAGAAAGGTACACCATATTGCTCCAACTCCAAAACTGTTGGGACAGCCTCACGAAACACATGTAAGTGAATGGCATCTTGATCTCCAAGCCAATCGCTACCCTTTACTGTATCATATGCGTGCCATCTCCAATCGTCGACGTCTGCGTTTCCAAGTGCGGCATTAATACACCCTAAACAAACAACAACACACAACACATTCAGAATCAATCAGTTTCGGATTCAGAGTGAGAGGCATCATCCCTATCTGAGATATGATCACTACTTACTTGAGCGGCGACAGTATGTGAACGAGTTGGGGAACAACTTTGAAATGCATGCAGTCTTCAAACCCTTTTCAGTGAGACCGAGGGCGGCACGGAGACCAGCACCACCGGCACCAATGACAAGAGCGTCGTAGGTGTGATCAATCACTGGGTAAGCACGAGAGAATTGTCCTTGAGATGGACCAGTCTCTACAGCAGTACGTGAGTGAACACCGAACGAAGCAGCAGAGCTGTGAAAGTATGACTTCAAAGCATTCTTTGAGCTTCCAACCAACAAATTATTTGATTTCTTGAATACACTCAACATTCTCCAATCTTATCTATCTGTTTCCTAACTATCTTCTATTTGTCTTGGGTAATATCTATCTAACTACTGTTCCAAAAAGAGATGATCAATCAATTAATCTATCTATCTATTTAAGGATCTATTTAAAATCTCTGATTTAATATATATCTGGCTCGGATATTAATCAATCAAAAATATTTTAAAATAAAATAAATATAAAGTTGTAGTTAATGATGGTAAAAGTTATGATAATGATCATCAATAAAAGTAAAGTAGGGAAGGATGAATTTGATTAAAAAAGAAAAAAAATAAAATTTCAATTTTCATTTTTGATTTTGATTTTGTTTTGGTTGGTGTGAATTATCTGTGCACCACACACTGCATTGGTCTGTTGACAACCAAACAACAAATACATAACGTTACTGTGCAGATTCTCGGATTGTTACCACATTCTATGGGATAATATACAGGAGACGGTGGGATTCATAGATAATTTTGAGCTGTTCCATTTCATCGGCATTCGATTGGGAATACCACTCTAATATTTTCTATAGAGGTAGTACTTTTTCTTCTTTGGACTTATGAATCGGAGGTGTATGCATATTTCCAATACTTCATTCTTATTGTTGTTATTATTATTGTTGTCGTTACTGTTATGGTTGTGGTTATTGGATTACCGTTGATTACTTTTGTATTAATACTTTGGTTGTTGTTGTTATTGTTGTATTATTGTTAATCGATATAATTCTTTGTCGGATGAATTGTTTTGGTCTCTGCAGGCATGTGGTTAGATCCAAAGTTAACTAGGAAAGTTTTGATGAAGGTGTTGTTGGGATTAAAGAGAGTGAGCTGAATTATCCTTTTGAGGTACTCGGTAGCCTTTGGAGCTTAGCTCGATAGAGGCAGCATAGGGGCGCATCATGGTCAACGTGATAGTATATGGCAGAGAACGATATCTTCTTGTGGGGCGGCAGGTAGTCTTCCACTTACACCAAAGGTTGGCAAGATATCCGTCAAAATACTGTGGACGGTGTGTTGGACATATTTCCAATGAGAATGGATTCCTGGAATGACCCAAAACAAAGACCATTACTCATGCTAATACTGTTATTGAAACTGTTGGGGTGCATTTCGTTTTGGAACGAGTGCATGTGGTGTTGTCCACTGAATGAATTTCCTGGGGTCGCCAATTTAAGATTGTTCATCATTGTCATTATGTTATTGTTGTGGTGGTTGGTGTTTAAACTAAAAGGTAATGAGGTTGAATAAGCGGTTGAAGTACTGGAGGGCGATGATACAAAGCTGTTGTTACCATCTACAAAAAGTGGACGATGCCCAACTCTCATTGGAGAAGATGGTGGTGAAATAAGACCTGCAGAGTTTCGACCTAAAAAAACTGTTGGGACTATTTGGTGAAAATGGGCTGAAGCGAAGATAAGGTGAGAGAGTTGGAGTAGAAGGTGATTCAAATGAGTGTGAAAATGGTGATTTACTTGGTGTGAAGGAGTGACCATAGTGGTATTGATGGTTTTGTTGTTGTTTCTGAGGAGTTGTGTTGGTTGAGTGGTTGCTATTACTTGATGACAAAGTTGGCGTTGATCTTGTAGGAATTGAAATAGGGGCGGAGCTAGGTGATGTAGATTGTGACGATGGTGAAGCTGGCACCACTGGATTGATGGTGGTCGATGTTATAGCATTAGTCTTTTGCTGCTGCTGCTGATGTTGTTGATGCTCTTGCTTTGGTAATTGCTGTTGTTGCTGCAATAATAGTTTAGATAAATCAAACTCTTCAGGTATATTAGATTTTCGAATTTGATTCAGATTTGATTCAGTCAGTGTAGTACTATGGCATGTCAAGTTGGAATATGATCTTGAAGGATATATTATTAATGATGAAAGATTTGAATCCTTTATATCTGAAATTGTTAGTTTGATTCTATTTTAATGAAAGATTGAGTAAGGAGAAACTTACAAAATTAAATGAGTCAGCTCTACTTGAGAAATGTACAGTAAGTGAAAGTGTTCCTTTCGATGTGTCGAAAACAGGGAAGTTTAGTTTAATTAAATGTGGATCTATAAGAGGTTAAAGTTAAAATTAGGGGACAAAGGCAATGGTTTACTTCGAATAACATACATTCTGTTGGTTCAAAATTGGTGGGAGGTGGAATTTGCTTAGATACTCCATATTTTACTTTAAGAGATGATGGTTTCGTTGGTGTTGAGGTTAGTTGTTGCAGTTGTAGGCGTTGGATTAGATTTGATTTGCTCCAGTACTTAAATAATGGCATTGTTGGTAAAATTAAATATAAACATTTCAACAGTGGTTCACTTGATATAGAAGAGGTGGACATTGAGGGTGAAGGTAAAGGTAAAGGAGACGACACTCTTAGTTGTGGCAGTTGCTGAGTTGTGGGTATATCTTGAATAGAGGGCATCATTAATGAGCTTAGTTCATCAGATATCGTAATTTCACTCTGAATCATCGTAGGATCTATTTTTTTGGTCTGTTTCAAATGAATATTCGTTAGACATGTAAGGTGGTTTTGGAAGAGTTGTTGTAACATACTTGAAGTTGAATATCCATCTCTCCAAAAGTATATGTTTGGCGGTATCCCCAGAGTTGGATTGATTACCTCTGCACTCAAATATGTCTAGTTTTAGGGGTGCAGAGTCAAGATGGTCACACCATAAAAATAGATCACGATTAATCTCATTAATTTCATTGAGTTCCAAATGTATCTATATGATTTGGTTGATGAATGTTTGAATTGGCTTGTCAGTTGTCAAGTCAATAGGTAGATCAGAAATTGTCTTACATCTTTGTTTGCAAGATTATCAGGCATATCAGAAAGTGTTACATTCTTTGAAATTGGTAATCCTACATCGTTGGTGAAGAGGTGTGATAAATCTATATCGTTTTCATCAATTTCGCATATATTATTAAAAGAAGACCTGTTGCGATAGATCAGCTGAATAGAAGTTTGTATAAATTGTATAATGGCAGGATCAACATCAAATGTTGAAGATGAAGTTGACAAAGTATTACTACTACTACTATTATTATTATGTTTTTTCCTTTTGTTGTTGCTGCTTTATCTGCTGTAAATGTTGAAATTGCTGAAATTTTTGTAACTGTAACTGTATTTGTTGTTGTTGCTGTTGTTGTTGCTGCTGCTGTTGTTGTTGCTGTTGTGTTGTTGTGTTTTAGTTTTATAGAATCAACATCATGATTGTTAATCATAGATGATGTTCTGTCTCTATCTCTATCTTCTTCAACTATGATATCAAACATGAGAGTTTAGTTAACATGTTAGATACTAAGCATATATATTCTACATCAACAATACATACTTAAAGGCATTTTTAAAGTTATAATTTATATATATTTACAAACATTATGTTAACAAAGAATTAACTTTACTACTTCTACTTCTATTACTACTATTACTTTATCTATTCAATATTAATATTTATCTCGCATTGTATTGTTGTGTTGTATTATTTTGTAATGTTATTACTATATAGTATTCACTTCTCTGGGTAGGGATTGGATTGTATTTTAAATAAAATTAAAAACGAGTTAAATATCTGTTTTTAAAAAACCAACTAACAAATACCTAAAGTTTATTAATTATGGTGTCCTTTTGTTTTTAGTTTGTTGTTCTTTTCAAATAATTATGATGATTATTAATAATAATACTCAAACTATCAACCTTCAAGAATAGAATAGATTGCTTTGCATGAACTTATAAAGAAACTACCAACTAGTACTACTACAACTTCTTTTTTGTTAATTCTATCAATATGTTGTTTGATGTCTATTATCTTTATGATTGTTATATTAATATTATTATTATTATTTAGGTAAGATATTAGGTTGTTAGTGTCAAATCAATACAACTTCAATTAATTTAATATATATAATACAAAGAAATAACTATAAACTTCAATAACTCAAATCAATTTAGTATAGAATGAATGGTTGTTTATAAATTCTAATAGTAATAAAAAACAACAACAAACGACAACACAATGGTAATATTCATATCAATGTTATTTTATTTGTTGTTGTTAAAGATGTGATGGTGTTATTGTGTTGCTTGTGTTATTGGTTCAACTTTTCTTCCTATTGGTAGGTTGATTAGCCTCTGAAAGAACAAGTACTCTATCAAACCAATATATATATATATAACCGTGAAAATTAACATTCCATCAAAAACTCCCACTATTATTATTATTATTATTAGTACAGAAACAACACAACAAATCCCACTCCAACTCCAATTCAATTTCATAATCAATGTTTAAGCAAGTATTAGTCAAAAAATATTAACAACAATAATAATACTACTAAATTAATAAATTAAAAAACAAATATCAATCATCATTCATTATCATCATATTTGGTATTTCGAAATCAATCTAAACTATATTATTTTGGAACCTTTTAAAAAAAACAAAAAACATCATATGAGATAATACTAATGAATTCCTATTTGTGTTTGTTTGTTAGTATATTTGGTTGGAGTGTTGTGTTTTGGGAATTGAGTGGTGATTTTTGATGTTGATTCTGAAGTTGACTATAGGAAGAAAGTGGGTGTGCTTGTTTAAAAACCCTAAGGTTAGTAGTGGTGTGTATATGTGTTTTGAAATATTTCGATAAGCACCATTATATATGTTTGGTAAAGATATTTAAGTGACACGCGCTGTATATTTAGTGTGTGGTGGTGGGGTGGTATGTTAATTTCTGATTCTGTTCCCATAGGTTTAGCACATATATGCATGCATACCTAGATTTCATTCAGAATTTAAGATATTGATCCATAGAGAAATTCAATTCATTGTGATATTGATGATTGTTGCCAAATATAAATAATTGGTGATATAATAATATATTATATTGTTTACACTTTGAAAGATTATAAACTTTAAATCATCTTATTTAGTAAATTATTTATGTTTTTAATAAATTAATAAAATCATATCAATGAAATAATTATAAATACATTATATAGATAGATATACCAAACCAACATATTAAACAACCAACAACAACAACAGCAGCACCACAACAAACACAACACAAGAATAGATTTTTTTCATTATAATTTTAATATCTAATTGAACTTATTTTATAGTATATGTATATAATGATATCTGTATGTTGTATTTGTTTAAGATTGTAAACATATAAGGTGTAGGAAATGAATTTACACTTTTTCCATTCAAATTCAATTTCCATTCCAACATACATTTCAAATATTTATAACAAGGAATTCTTTTTGTATTTTATAAAGTAGAAGTTTAATTAATCTTCCAAATATATATATATATATATATGCTTTCTCTCATTCCATTATATTCATCACTTCCAACTTAAAAGAAGAATAATAAAATGGTAAAAAATAATGAAAGAGAATATTATATTCTCCATTAATGTTGGCTTCACATGGCAATATTAGTAGTAATAACTATAAGAATAATAATAATAGTTTGAGTAAAAGTAATAGTTGCGATAATTTACCATGTATATTTGATGATGATGTACCGTTGAACATCGAAATATTACCAATTGAAATATTATATAATATCTTGATCCATTTAAATTTACATGATATTCAAAGTCTATTGTTGGCGAATCGGTACTTCTTCTCATTGGTCGACCAGGAGAAACTTATTTGGAAGAACCTGTTTTTCAATATTTCAAATCAGCACAAAGAGTCAAACACTTCAATCTCTATAATAGTTTTCTAAATAGGTGCGAACCTCCCGTCCAGTATTCACCCGATTCTCTACACTCGGCCAACGGCTTTAGAAATATATATAAGAAACCTCATATCGATGAACGACATCTAAATTGGAAGATGAAATTTAAGAAATACCATGAAATAAATCGGAATTGGAATATTGGAAACTATGAATCAAAGTCTACAGAAGGCCACAGTGGCGGTGTGTTCACCCTCTCCTTCAAAGACAACTTGATGTTGACTGGATCCTTCGATAAACTTGTACGAATATGGGATCGAAAGAATATGGTTAGAATTGGATCGATACTGGGGCACGAAGGATTCATTTGGAGTGTCAAGTTGGAACAGTCTCAATCTTCCCATTGTCTCATCGGAATGAGTTCAAGTGATTCAACAATTAACATCACCAATCTTTCCGAAATTAGCTCGAACCTCCACAACCAACAGGAGGAATTCCATGAGGAAAGCAATACTCCTCTGAAGGAATCAAGAAGATATCGAATAAAGCTAAGTCTGCTATATCACCAATGTTGAGTCTGACCGGCCATGTTGGTTCAGTGTGGACCATAGAGCCAGAGAAGGATTTGCAGCACTTATACAGTGGAGGAAGAGATTGTCTTATCAAGTATTGGAGCATTGATACGAAGGAATCTTACAAATGTTGGCAGACACCAAAAAGATGTCCTGTGCCTATCCATTATTAAAAATAGATTTCTGGTATCCGGATCCGAAGATAACACAGTCAAACTTTGGGATACTAGAACAGTTAATCATCCATTAATGACCATCCAAGGACACGGTGGATGTGTAAATACTATTGACACAAAGGACAATTATATTGTAACAGGATGTTGACGACAGTCTCATTCGGATATTCGACATTAGAAATGGAATGTGTATGGATACTCTGAACAGTCATAACGATTCAGTAAGGACTCTCAAAATAAAAGGTGACAGGATGGTTTCTGGTTCTGTTGATATGGTTATCAAGGTATGGGACACCAAAGATAATATTCCTAGATTGAACTTGAAAGGTCACACTGGTTCCATTGTTTGCCTTCAATTCGATAATAAGAAAATCATTTCTGGCTCACTGGATTCGACTATAAAAACTTGGAATTTCAATATCAAGAAAAGAGTTCGACATGAATCATGTGCAGAAAAAAACAAAGTATCATCTCCTATCAACTATATAAGATATCCATTCCAATCTCCAAAGATATAAATCAATACTATTAAATTCATACATTCATGATAATTTATTTATTATCTTTTAATCTTATCCATAACAATATCCATTTTCAATCTTATTGTTGATTTATATTTTCTGTATAGTACAATTGAAACAATCGATGCTACAACTACAAAACCAACAACAACACTTACAATGATGATCCAAGTTTTGTTTTTGGAATTTGAATTTGAATCACATTTATCAGTTTTTGTTGAAACCAACATTGAGAAATCTGATTAAATGTAAATAGAAATTAATACATGTTGAAATGAAAATGAATAGTAATACTTACCTGGATCAATTACACAATGCTGACATTGGTTGATGTTAATTCCAATTTTTACATTAGAATTGGATCGTTCGATCTCCTCAACCAATGAGTAGGTTGTTCGATTATCGGAAAGATAGACTGGGTAGAATCTTCCATAAAATGATATACCATTTTTGACAATCTTCAAATAATTGACAGAATTTTCTACATCTCCATTTCCAATTACTGATTGTTCAGAACATTCATCTGGAGTGTATGTATTCTCTTTAAACTCTGTTGTGAATACAACTCTTAGTGTGTTAATGATCGATTGATATTTCCAACTATCAATGACAACTGAAAGTTTAATTGCATTGGGTGGAAGAGTGTATGATAGACCTGCAAATTCAATTAATCTAGGTTGGTTTGAATATTCTATCAGGGAGACAATCGATTCTGGACCAACATGATCCAATGTATATTGAGTTGATGTTAATGAAGGAGTTTTCGTAGTGTTATGAATCCATTGATCAGTGGTTATTTTTCTGATTACTTTCTTTTTCTGGTGATATCTCCTCAATATAGATCATATTAAATGTGAATTCCTCATTGTTTACAACAAAAGTTGGTGTTGGTTTGTTCACATTCTCAACAATTGTAACTGTTTTCAATAGTTCTGTAATCCAATCGAATTGAAGATATATTAGATTTAATTATAAGCTATATTTGATATCTACATACTATTTTCACAAATGAAACCACTGTATTCTTCATTGCAAGAGCATGCACCATTGATACAATTTCCATTGCCACTGCAAAGTATTGAAGAGTTTCCACAGTTTGATGTTATATCAATACTATCGACTTTAATATTTGTTTGGAATGAAAAACCGTCAACCACTATTTGTAATGGAAGAAGTCCAACTTGCTTGATATTCTGAGAATCACAAACGATAGTGGTTTGGCTGTTGTATTTAGGAATACAATTTGATTGACCATTGATAGTGATATCTAAATTTGTTTGATTAAAACTTCCAAAGTTTCCATACAAAGTGATCAATCCTCCAACAGTAGTTACATTTGTAATAGATGTAATATAAGGATACTCTGAGAAATGATACAGTTAATATTATATAAGGTATCGTATAGTATGGACAGACTACTTACTTTTAATATAGTTGTAGGTGTTGGTTATATTTTGGAAGGTGAGAAGTTTGACTTCTACAGTAGAATCAGAATCTAAAATATGATAAAATAAAGCTGTTATTTTATCATCTTTAAGATCTATAGTTGAATTTGAAAATCCGTTCATCTGAACTTCATAGGAAATTCGTGTATCAAATTGACCAAATAATGTGACATTCATAGCTTTTGGAAATTGGGTGATAGATATGGTGTCAACTGAAATAGATGCTAAACATAAAGGAAATTCAGAAATAAGTTAATGGATCGATCTTCCAATAAAATATTGAGTATACAACATACGCGATATCCAATATATCGTTTTGTTAATTGGATTAGGATATGTATTAAAGGTAAAGGTAATATTTCCATTTTGTGTTTTCGGGTAGATCCTACAAATAGATATTAAAATTAATAAGGTGCCATAAGATAAGTTTTAATTAAATATTCATACTTGATTTCATTAAAATCGGAAAATTGACTATCGAGATTGATATTTGTAGCAGGAAAAGTGAAACCAAGATTAGTCCCTTTAATATAAATTGGAGAGCTGTATAGATAAACTTCTTTTTCAAAGGTGAGATCTGATGTGGTGTATATTAGTAAAATGATAGAGTTGCTATGGTTATTGCTTATACTCACTACATAAAAAGTTGGAGGGGGGTGCTGGAACCGTGGCAGGAAAGGCAAAATTAATCTTTGCATTGGTATCATTCCAATAACCTAATTTGTGTAGATAATTAGATGGATTATTTTTAAAATATTGTGAACCAGAACTTACATTTAAAACAATCTGGAACACTTGAAACAATTGTATTCTTAAGGGAAAGAACTCTTGATTTGCAATAGCTCTCTGGAACTGGGCCACTGACACCACTTCCTGTCACACCAATTCTCAAAAATCCTTTCAAACCAGAATATGGAGGAAGTGTAGTTAAAAAAGTTATCTCTGCACCAATTTGACTTTACAAAAATTACTTAATATAGTTTCAACTGTCAATGTCCATTAATCTTACATATTGTTAGAATTCGGATTAAACAGACTCTCCTCAGGAAATGGAATATCTCCTGCCCTAGTTCGACTAAAGTGAAGAATAAAGTCAGTTCATGTAATGTTTTGAATATTGAAATACATACCCATATTTCTCCAATCCACCAACACGAAACTGGAATAATTGATTGTTATCGGAGGTGGAAAATTCGGTAAGATTTTTGAAATTTGATAAGTCTGTTGGTATTATTGTTTGATTTGTTATTTGCCTATTTGTCTAGGATTTAATATTGTTCTCTGTCGAATTGATAATCTAAAGTATTACTTACAATACTTTAATATTTGGAGCATAAGAAATATTAACTGTTGCAAGCGAATAAGATGGATCAGTAATATATCTAAAAATTCATTGTAATGGAGTTGTCAGTAATTGAGAGATGTGTTGTACTATCCAGTGAATACATACAATTTTTGAAGTTGATCAAGATTAATATCTATTTTCATGGATTTTTTCAATGAATTGACAGTCCTATGGTTGTTATTGTTGTAATGCAGATAATTTAATAAAAGATTACATGAATGTATTACTATTTATAGTAACTTACAATGATGATAGATTTATAAAGTTGCTCGAGTTGAATAGATAATAGTTATACATTTTTTAATGATATCTCTCTACAAAACAAACCAAGTTAGATATTCATCAAAGAAATAATAAACAAGTTCGTTCATACAAATTAGATAGGTTTGGATAGACAGAGTTTGGTGGGATTAAAACATTCATATCGGTTAGAAAGTTTCGAAGAATAACGGATGTTGATTTTTTAAATATAGCTTCTGGAAAGCCTGAAATAAAAATACAGTCATTACATAAGCTAAATGTAATTATAAAAGTAGTTAGAAGTGGTACCTCTTTAATAAGATATATATACTTACAAAGTAACAGGATTTATATTTTTTGGAAAATCTGAAGTGATATTAACAGAGGACGAAGTATAAACAGTTCCAAATCTAAATATTAATTGTTACAAATATTAGTATAATTATTCATATTTGTAAGTTCAAAAGCTACGTACTCAAATGTAACTAATGCTATATTTTTAGTGTTGTCTAATAAGCCAAAAGATACTGATATTAATTTTTGGAGCAATGTCCTTGGAGATTGAAAATTTGTTTAGATTTGGAAAGACCAATTCAGAAATAGCTGATGGCATTCCCTGATCTACCGGTGTTAGTGGAGGACTTAAATTTCTTTAAATTCGAGAAAAAGAGTATCATTAATATAATATAGCTTATGTAAGATGTCAACCAAGGTTTCGATTTATACATTTGTGTTTACAGTTTGACCAAAGTTCGACTGAATATTAGTGCAAATCAACATCATAGAAGACTTTTGAATGGAGCTACAATTGCTTCCTGATAAATTCCAATCTAACGAGTACTGGTATAATCAAACAATCAATACTATTGATAAGGCTGGTGAGAGACTAATATAAGTTACCTGTTTTGCAAGCCATATCAAACCTGTAATTTCAGTTGCAGGCAAAGTATAGGTCTGTGAATAGACTGTGTACTCTGACTGAATCAATATTGAGATAACCAATGTGAGAAGTAGTATCTTTATGTTCATATTTCTTTTATTCTATTTTGGTCAAACTGATGTGTGATTCGAACTCTTTGATGCTTCAAACCATCGCAAAGATGGTGATTAAATTTTCAAAATCGCTTTCAAGATATTTTCTGTTTGTACCAAACAAATTTTTTATCAGAAAATCCAATTCAACACGGATTTGGCCAACAAAGAAATAGGCGACATTATACCCAGTAACATTATTGTTAATATCATATTTAGATATTTTTTACTTTACTTTGTCTGGTAAGAATCTAATAATGAACAATAGAATTGCATTGCAACCTAGTCTTCTATCTTTACACTGGTAGATATGATTGGCGAAAGATTGACCAATTAGAACAGAGACGACGATCAGATCAACATTACAAAAACAATATTGACATTGTGGCCTTCTATTTAACAACAACATCATCAAATATAGATGTATAAGTAAGATTTAATATAATTATACATTATATATATAAGATCAATGTAGTTGTATGTAAGATAGATTGATTGATGGACTTTCATTTCATTCTTTTCAAATTGTAAAAGGGGGGTGGTGAAAGCAATTTAATTTAAAATTAAAAAGATATTTTGGTTTTAACAGACTGAGAATGGAAGGTTGGTGTGTGGGTATGAACTTAAGGTCCATTTTTATTAAAAATTTAATATACAAGCCTTGATGTGACCTTTGTGTGTTGTTTGTGTGTGTTTTGAGCCTCTGATTATCTCCCCATAACATATTGATTTTCATTATACAATACAATCACAATAACATAACTCAATCATCATCCTATCCATCATTCAATCAATGAAACAATCAACCATTCCATTCTACATAGCATAACAGCCTAAAGTAAAAAAGAAACAAACATTCAGTAACATAACAATATTAAATTTAAATAAAATTAAATAATATCTAAATTGGAATGATCATTCATGCATTCATATTATGCTAACCCATAGATACCATAATCCTGTTTATTTCTTTCAATTTGTAAATTAATATAATAATATTATTATTATTATTAATATATATTATTATTCCATATCTGTATATCTATATAATTGTAAATTTTATTTAATCTGATCTTTTTATTGGTCTCACCCACTAACTAGCCCCAACTACTCACTCATCTATTATATCACACCAACCCAAGCCACTGAACATAGATTTATAACTTGTAATTTTATTTGTATTTATATTATCTCTTTTATTATTATTTTTATTATTATTGTTATTGTTATTGTTGTTGTTGTTGTTGAAACTAAATTAAGATATGAATTCAATGTTTAGAACTATTGGAGGACCATTGGTTAGAAATCATTTGAATCATAATCTACAATGCTACCAGAATCCATTGTTTGCTACACAGACTACCTCTGCGATTCCCAAATGTAATTTCACTTTAAACTCTGGAAATAAGGTTGCTATTCAAGGATCAACTTTTACTCCAAGACCCTACCGTATGTGTCTTTTCTACATCTGCTGAATCCCTTCATGAAGGGTCTATCTTTCCTTTTTTAAAATCATACTAATCTTAGTATTGCATGCGGTATTCTATTAAAGAATCAAGAAATTTTCATTCAAGTTCAAAATGGAGCTTTTTTAAATCCAGCTTATTCACTTCCAACACCACAGTCTTAAGCACTGCTGAGGAGGTGGTCGTTGAAGAACATTGGAAGAATGCTGCCCGTCCCTATAAGGACTTGGTAATTGGTGTGCCCACCGAGATCTACCAGGGTGAGAAGCGTGTTGCCCTCACCCCTGAAAATGTTGCCTTGCTCATCAAGAAGGGTTTCCAAGAGATCCTCATCGAGGAAGGTGCTGGAAAGGGTGCCAAATTCACTGATCAAGCATATCTTGCTGCCGGTGCCAAAATTGCTACTGCCCAAGAGGTGCTCTCTCGTGCCGACATTGTCTTGAAAGTACGTCCCCCACAATTTAACAGCTCACTTGGCAAGCATGAGGTTGAGCTCTACAAGGAAGGAGCGACTCTCATCAGTTTCATTTTCCCAGGTCAAAATCCAGAGACTCTGAAGCTGCTTGCTCAGAAGAAGATCAACACTCTTGCAATGGACTGCATTCCACGTATCAGTAGAGCTCAGGTGTTCGATGCTCTGTCATCTATGGCCAACATTGCAGGTTACAAGGCAGTCATTGAAGCGTCGAATCACTTTGGTCGTTTCTTGTCTGGTCAAATTACTGCTGCTGGTAAGATTCCTCCATCAAAGACTCTTGTCATTGGTGCCGGTGTGGCTGGTCTTTCAGCGATTGGAACTGCCAAAGGTCTTGGTTCCGTTGTACGTGCCTTTGATACTCGTGCAGCAGCTAAAGAGCAAGTCAAGTCAATGGGTGCAGAATTCCTCGAGGTGCATATTAAGGAGTCAGGAGAAGGTGGAGGTGGATATGGTAAGGTAATGTCGAAGGAGTTTCATTGATGCTGAGATGGCTTTATTCTTGAAACAGTGCAAAGAAGTAGACATTGTCATCACAACTGCACTTATCCCAGGTCAACCAGCTCCAAAATTGATCACCAAGGAGATGGTAGAAGCAATGAAGCCAGGATCTGTTATTGTTGACTTAGCAGCTGAAACTGGTGGAAATTGTGAACTTACATCACCAGGTGAAGTTGTTAATCATCGTGGAGTTAACATTATAGGTTTCACAGATCTTCCATCCCGTATGGCTACTCAATCGTCGCAGCTCTATTCCAACAATGTTGTCAAGTTCCTCCTTTCACTCGGTAACCCAGCCAACAGCGAGTTTATGATTGATCACAAGGACGAAGTTGCCAATAGCTCTTCTGTAGTCATTGGTGGAACAATAGTATACCCACGACCAAGAAAAGTGGTAGCTCCACCCCCATCACAACCTGCTGCCGCTACTGCCACCTCATCAACAACCACCGCAGTTGTAAAGCCAGAGGAAACACTCTACAACTCTACTCTTAAAAAAGCATTACTCTCCACTGTAGGTCTTGGAGCTGCTGCCTTAGCTACAATCAGTATGCCAATGCCATTCATGATGTCCTTGACTACTTTTGCGCTCTCTTGTATCATTGGTTATAAGGTAGTTTGGGGTGTAACACCCGCACTTCACTCCCCATTGATGTCGGTCACCAATGCCGTCTCTGGTATTGTAGCTGTCGCCGGTATTCACATGATGGGTGGAGGCTATTTCCCAGGCACCTTCTCAAATGTTTTGGCTGCCACCTCCGTCTTTATTGCTAGTATCAATATATTTGGTGGTTTCTCTATTACCAAGCGTATGTTGGATATGTTCAAGCGTCCTAATGATCCACAGACCTATGAGTATCTCTATGGTATTCCTGCAGTTGGTTTCTTAGCTGCTGCTGCTGCTGTTGCCTCACCAGGTAACGAATCTCTCACTCAGATGGCATACTTGGTCTCTTCAACTATGTGTATTCTCTCCATTGGTGGTTTGTCCTCGCAACTATCAGCAAGATTGGGTAATATTCTAGGTATTGGTGGTGTTGGTATTGGTATTGCTGCCACACTAGGTTCACTCAGTTTGCCAGCTCCACTCCTCACTCAAGTTGCTGTGATGCTTGCTGCAGGTGGTGGAATTGGTCTTGCCATATCGAAGCGTGTCGGTGTAACTGAGCTCCCACAATTGACAGCTGCTTTCCACAGTTTTGTCGGTTTGGCTGCTGTATTAACATCAATCTCGACCTACATGTCTTCGATGGGTGATGTTGCCGCCCTTGACTTAATTCATCGTGGAGCCATCTACCTTGGTGCAGTTATTGGAGGTATCACATTCACTGGTTCATTGGTAGCATTTGCCAAACTTCAAGGTCAAATTGGTAACTTTAAGTTCTCATCCAAGCCACTTCTCTTGCCAAACCGTAACTTAATCAATATGTTGATTGCTGGTGCTAACGTTGGTTCTTTTGCTCTCTTCCTCAACACCAGTAGTCCAACTATTGGAATGCTCTGCCTTATTGCAAACACTGGTCTTTCATTCCTCCAAGGTCATCTCCTAACTGCTGCCATTGGTGGAGGTGACATGCCAGTAGTCATTACTGTCCTCAACAGTTATTCTGGATGGGCACTCTGTGCTGAAGGATTCATGTTGAACAATGATCTGTTGAACATTGTTGGTGCTCTTGTCGGTTCATCTGGTGCCATTCTGTCATATATCATGTGTGTTGCCATGAATCGTTCACTTCCAAACGTAATATTCGGTGGATATGGTACTTCATCGACTGGAACTGGTGAAGCAATGAAAATCACTGGAACTCACACCGAGGCATCCGTTGACCAAGTTGCGGAAATGGCAACCACTGCCAAAGAGATCATCATTGTTCCAGGATATGGTTTGGCAGTTGCCAAGGCCCAATACGCAGTGGCCGAGTTTGTCAAGGCATTGACTGACCACGGAATTAATGTCAGATTCGCTATTCATCCAGTAGCTGGTAGACTTCCAGGTCAATTGAATCTCGTCCTCTCAGAAGCAGGTGTACCCTACGACATTGTACACGAAATGGAAGAAATCAACCCACACGTACACGAAGCCGACTTGGTCATCGTCATCGGTGCCAACGACACAGTCAACTCTGCTGCAGTTGAAGATCCCAACTCAATCATTGCCGGTATGCCAGTTATCGAAGTCTGGAAGGCAAAGCAATGTGTAGTACTCAAACGTTCAATGGCTACTGGTTATGCCGATGTCCAAAACCCAGTATTCTTCAAGCCAAACACCGTTATGCTATTTGGTGATGCCAAGAATACATGTGAATCATTGAAAAACAAGATCATTTCCAACCTCTCTCATTAATCCACAACCTAAACTATAAAATACAGCCAATTCCATATAAACAATTATTAAGACATGAAATAAATTATCCTGATTATAAATAAGCTCATACACTTTCAAATCTATTCTCTCCCTTGTTTTTATTGCTAATTCATCATCTTTTAATTGATGTTGAGGGAAAGTTTGGATGAGAATCTTACCATATCCTGGAACAATATGGTACATGACAAATTAAAAACTATACAATATCTATCTTTTATTCGATTCAATATATAAATGTAATTATACCATATTAATTTAAATTTGATGTTGTTTGTAATATATATTGATTATCTTTAGTTGTAATCTGGAATTGAAAATAAAATTGAAATTGATAAACAATTCATTCCTTCTGATTAACAACGATACCAACCTAAAAATAGGATTGATCATTGAATCATTTGGATATTGATATTTTAATACTCCGAACTCACATTACATTAATAATGGTTGTTAATACAAAAATATATTAACACCCGAGAGTGATTTTAAAAATCCAGTGTTTAGTATTATATTGATGGACAAATAGACACAATTCAAATGTGAGATTTTAATATATATATGCCCAACATGTAGATAAAAGTGTATTGACGATTTGAGATTTGTGTGATTGTTTTGTTGGGTGATATTTTGGGTGGTGATTGTTCATTTCAATTCAAATTAGATTTGTTAGTGTGTTTACGAAGTTATTTACACTTCTGGGGTTTAACCATGAAGATCAATATTTTCATAAATGTTTAAAATCATGAAGATTTGACTAGATAATCTTATTGAAATTGATTTCAATGTGAACATAAAGATACTACCTTTTCATCTATTATTACTGTATTGGCTCTCCTGTCAACTAAAATAATTTTAATTGACATTGTTGTTTTCCAAACCATATTACGTTGTCAATGATTGCAGTCATACTAAATACATTTTTAAAATTGAAGAGTGAATTCCTTGTAGAAGTATGAAAGATTGAAATTTGTGACTTAACAGTTGGTGCTAGTTCAAGAAATAGGTATGTATCTCTGTTTTTTATTCAAGAACGAAGATGGATCATTCTTTTTCCCCAATAATAATATAAAATAACAAATTGGAAGGTCGAAGATGATGATAATGATGATCATCTTGTCGGAAAAATCATGGATTACATAAAATAATATCTCAATTTGTATATAGATTGTCAATAACAATAAACTCCCTATCTATCTTCTGATTGTTATTTGACTCAACTTTACTAATTTAAATTTATTGATTTAATTTATACCAATCAGAATACTCTTCACTAAAATCAATCTAAATCATTAACCATTGATTGATATTTATTTCATATTCGTTTATCAGTTCATTCAATCAAACCCTTTTTGATAATATATCACTATCTTCACCAGTTCCTTCCATCTTTATTAATAATATTTTATTTGAAACTATCATATAATTATGACTATAATTGGTAAATATATAAATAGATCCACTAACTTAAACAATGACAATTTACTAATGTTATTTTTCATTGTTTTTGATCTTAAATTCCATATCCCATGTACCTTTTATTTTCAAATTCCTAGATTGCCTAAAAAATATGAATGGTTTAAACAATAATCATTCCTTGGACAGCCACCTACTTTCCAAATCAATCAATAGTGGTAAAACAATTACAAGTGTTCAAAGCATCAATGAAATCAATCTATAAGATCCAACTTTCTAGGATTTTTAAGATTTATTTTTTTCCACGAGTGTGATTAATTTTATTAGGCCACAACTAAACAAAATACGATTTATAAGAACAAAGAAAAGAACTATATAATATAAGAATTATATAATTTTAAATAAATAATTTATTTCAACCTATAACAACCAACTTTATAGTTTTAAATCTATAAATAAAACAAATCTAAATCTTTTGTAAAAGTTTGATTAATAAAAATGTGGGATGGGAACCAATTGTATGATTTTAACCCAGGGTAGATATTATTATTTTGATTTTTATTCATCAAATTACTTATTTAGATTGATTTTTTTGCATTGTTTCGTACGCACATCTGCAAAAACAATGCATCTTATCTAATATTCATTGATTTATCATGATGTTAAAAGAAATAATTATTACTGTTTTTGTTTGTTAGTATTGAATCTATGTGCTAATGCTGTTGTTGTGTCGTCAGCAGCACCTAGTGTAAATACATTGACACTACAGATCAACGATATACTCTCACAATGTCAGAGCAATCATAGTTGCTTTGGTACTAACTGGTCTATTGCTGTCGATCAACTCAATGCCACAACCGGTAAATTCGATGTTATCTATCGATTTAATGAGTTGTCAGCAATGACACCTGCATCCAACACTAAGCTGCTAACAACTGTTGTCATGTATCTGACTATGGGACAGCACTTTACCATTCAGACTCCTTTCTACACGAATGGCCCATACCAACCTGGCCAGCCAATCGACACACTATGCGTTAAAGGACAAGGTGATCCATCCATCACAACATCGCAGCTCGCTGAAGCAGCTCAATATTTTGCCAAGTCTGGCTCAATCACTAACTTGGTTTTTGATAATACCTATTACATTGGAAACACTATTCCTGCATCCTGGGAATGGGAGGATCTCACCTCCACCTATGGTGCATTGCCTACCACCTTGATGGTCAATGAAAATACTGTTGGATTCACTGTGAAAGCAAGCGCCACAGTTGGAGGTCAACCCACAATCATCTTGGACAATCAATCAGACTCTGTATATTTGAACGTAGTCAACAATGCTGTCACTGGTTTCGCCATCATCGAAAAACACAGTATCTCCCTCCTTTACATTTGGATCTGTTCAGCCAATCATCACTGGATCAATACCATTGGGATCTTCAGTGCACATTACAGTCCCAATCCTCGACCCAGACACATATTTCCTCAGTACTTTTGCCGAAATGATTGCACTCTACTCGCCACAATCGAAACCCTCCAGCATCGCATTTGGTCAATGCAACGACCACATGTCTCCAGTGTATGTCATCGAGTCGGACAATCTCGACAACCTGATCAACCACACACTCCAGGTAAGCGACAACCTTTACGCAGAGTCATTCCTCCGCATCATGGGTGCATTCAACAACCAATCCACAAGCAGTCCATCAAGCCAAGATGGTCTCTACTTCATTGAAGAGATTCTCGATTCCATGGGAGTAGATCCTCTGCTCTACCAACAGGTAGATGGTTGTGGACTGTCCAGACATAACGAAATCACTTCATTAGCATTCCTGACACTTCTCGAAGCTATGTACACCAATGCAGGCGACCCCGAACACACCTACTTTTATCTGCTGCCAGTCGGAGGTGCAAGCGGAACACTCTCCAAGAGATCACTATCAAGCGCGGTCCACGCCAAAACTGGATCAATGTCTGGAGTGTCTAGTCTCTCTGGCATCATCACTCCTAATGGCATCACCAACACAGCCAATCCACTATTCTTTTCCATAATTGCCAACAATGCAAATTCATCCACCAGATTAAACCCAATCATTGACTCAATAGTTGGTTTACTAACACAATTCACAACTCAATCGAATCAATAAACAAACAACAAAAACCTGTATTACAATACAATATAGTATGTATGTAACATAACTACTTGTGACTTTGACTGGACTTCATTGTTTACCAACAACTTTGTCTTTTAGCTTTTAAAAAAAAATAAAAAACAACATATCCAAAACTACGTGGGCAAACATTGCTGTTTTTTGGTGTGTGGACATGTCATAGTTTTCAATGATTGTACTGCATTAAACAAACTAAGAAACCACAACAACAATGAATAGCAAAGCAATATCAAACTATAGAAAATTTAATTTAATTTTATATTACATGTAATACAAATAAAATAAAAACAGTATTTTTCTTTAATAAAAACAACATTTACTGTATATCCAATCTGTAATAAATAAATAAATAAATAATATTAGATTATTATATTATCGTTTTAGATATTAATATTTGTTAAAATAAATAAAGATGACAAGTGTTACAAACTATCCTTCATGGTAAGTTTGGTGTGTGTTGGTAAATTGCATAAATGTTAAATCAGATAAAATTAAAAATTATGCAAATTTTTGTGATGATGTATTTTTTGGTTTGTTTGGGAAATAATCTTAATAAACAAATCAACAATAATAATAATAATAATATTAATATTTAAATTTACAATAAAATAGATTTTAATATTAATGATGTAAATCGATGTCTATTGAAAATGAATAATAGAAATGAATATAATAACAATAATAACAGTAATATTAATGGAGTAAAATACTACAACAACGACAACTACAAATGCTACTGTCGTTGTTCCTCCTACAACAAAGCAACCATTGAGTGAACTAAATAATAGTAATAGTTGTAGCAACAGCAGTGCAAGTAATAGTCATAACTTGAATAATAATACTATATCTTCCAAACCTATTGATATAGAAATTAGAAACAATAGTAATAGTGGCAATAGTAGTAAAAATAATAGCTATGAAGATAGAGAGAACAGTTGTGAAAACAGTAACATATTGACAACTTATAAGTCATTTGAGGTCGAGGGTAATATGTATTGCTCATCACCTCCATCATCTCAGTCCGATCATAGTAGTAAACATTAATAGTGTATATAATAATAATAAAAGATCAGTACACAACCACCATGTAAATAGTTATAAATATTCAATGGAGAGTTTGGAAAATCAATTAGATCAAGAACATCAGCAATATGAATGTGATGAAGATAGTTTGTCATCACTTTCAACCTCATCTCTATCGAAAATCAATATAAAACCATCACCACCACCTACTGCCAAACCAGCAACAGCTACCCAACTTCCAAAGTTTGGCGGAATGATAAAGTTGAATGTTGGCGGTGTATTTTATTCAACATCGATGACCACTCTCTGCAGCGATCCTAATTCAATGTTTTCTTTGATGTTCAGTGGTAGATTCACAATTCAGAAAGAAGAAGATGGATCTATCTTTATTGACCGAGATGGAACACATTTTCACTATATTCTAAACTGGCTGAGAAATGGTTGTCTCCCTATGATCAGGGACGAGCAAATCAAGGAGTATGTACTGATAGAGGCGCGCTACTACCAGATTACCTCTTTGATTGAACTTCTCTCACAGCCATCCCCACAATGTGAGAATCCAAACAAATTCTCCCAGAAAGATATAATTACACTTCTCAACCAATCATCTCATCCTATACAACTGGCATCAGCCGACCTTTCGGGACTAGATTTATCTGGACTCAATTTCCGCGGTGCCAATCTACGTTTTGCCAACCTCGAAGGTTCATCTCTCAAGTATTGCAACCTGTCTGAAGCCAACTTACAAGATGCCAATTTGAAACGTTGTGATCTTAGATATTCCGATCTTTCACATGGGTATGTCATCCATTTTACAATCACATAAATCAACTAACTTACATATTTTTACATCTAGTAATTTGCAAAGAGTACAGTTGCAAAACTCACAACTTCAATATTCAACAGCGATATCCTGCAATTTCTCTGATGCTGAATTATATGAATCTTCGCTCCAGAATGCCGACTTCCAAAATTCATTATTAAGTGGCGCCAATTTACAAAGTGCCAACCTACAAGATATAAACTTAAATGGTTCTAAGCTTCAAGGTACTTCTCTCTACAAAGCTGTCAACGTACAAAGAGCAAAAGGATTAAAGAGATAAATAAATAGGTGTTGATGAATTGAATCCCTAAACTATTTTAATGTCTTTAGTCGTTATTGGAATAGTTTTTTATTGTTTCACAAACAAAAAAAAGAATAAAATAAAAAACAAACAACTACCGAACATGTTGCGAATGGTCATATGACAATGATAATCAATCAAAACACACAAAACAGAATAAATATGGTTGATAACGAAAATCATATCTTTGTCAATCTACCACACTTACTATTGTCAATCATAATTCATAGATTA
Organism: Heterostelium multicystogenum; assembly: GCA_003667245.1. Lineage (NCBI taxonomy): Eukaryota > Evosea > Eumycetozoa > Acytosteliales > Acytosteliaceae > Heterostelium > Heterostelium multicystogenum. Next base: position 16,319 of record RCNN01000179.1, on the reverse strand, counting down.
TATGATAATATCGATAGGATATGCTTCAGTTTGGTGTGTAAAAGATGGTTCAATGAAAGAGAAAGATACCTATCTTTCAGTTCTCAGAATTTGAGATTGATCAATCTTAAGGAAGACAGAATATTTTTAAATTCATATCGATCGTTGTTGATACAATCATCAGACCTAAAAAGAAATTGTATTCTGTATCTTGGTACCTATAATTTACATGATATTTTATTAACTCAAGGTAATTGTAATTGATTTAAACAATTTTATAAATGAAATTATACTAAACATACAATAATATATAGAAACTCTTGACAATGATATGGATTATGCAATACCTTCATCGGTTAGATGAGTCAAAATCAGGGATATCAGACCTGAATCGGATATTACGAGAACCAAGTTGACATCTGAGCAAAACAACTCGTTTCTATCATTTGATTTCGAATTCTAATGTGACCGAGCTGCATAATTGCCAGAATATGAAGCATCAAATACCAAGTAACATTTCCATTTTGAGATTCTCTTCGAATTTCAAAGCTAAATTGATCAAACAACACTTTCCACCTAATCTTAAGCAACTTGGATTCGGCTATAGGTTTAATCAATCTATTGAGCCTGGAGTACTTCCAAAATCCATCGAAGTTATCGATTTTAGTGGATATAGCCAGCCATTTTGCATTGGAACATTGCCACCAAACCTTAAAGTCCTAATTTTCTCAGGTGAGGATATTCCTATTTTAGACGGAGTTTTACCACCATCGATAGAAACATTGATACATATTCCAGTATCATGGATCTCCATTTTTAAATCCCTCCCCAAATTAAAAACAGTTTCACTCAAACAGAACAATTACATTGAAATAGGTGAAAAAAGTGAGTATCGATCTCGCAACATTGCCTAATCTTGAAACACTCAATATTCTCACACCCGGAACACTATCATCAAGAATGCCTCCATCAATTCGAAATTTAAATCTTGGCTATACAACCTATAACATTGATGAGATATTTCCAGATCGATCAAACTACAACTTTAACAAGCTGGTTGTGAATGGAATTAAGAAAGAATCACTTAAAGGTCTCAAAATCAAAAAGCTGACTCTAAGCTTTGATAATAAAGACCCGAATACAGAAGTTGGAGATTGTACATCCCGAGATATTCCATTTGGAGTTGAGTACCTCAAAATAGATTCTTCATCAGATGAAGATGAAGAGTTCATTTTAACAACTATCCCAGCATCTGTCACACATTTGAAAAGCACATTATATTCAACAACTCGAGAATTGCAAATTACCAAATACTCTTAAAGAACTATCAATTAGTAATTTTGATTTTGGGACTATCAAACTTGATATTCCAGATTCTCTCGAATGTATCACTCTTCCAAAAGCTAAATTTCCCACAAAAATATTAGACCATATTCGTTTCTTTAATGAAGACATGGATTTGATCATTAGGAGATTAGACTGTAAATACTATATCATATTTGGATATTCCGATCGGAAATTGATTTGCAACTTTAGTATCTAATGTAAAGTTGAAAAGAGCAATTGGAGAAATGGTTTGATAATATTAAATAAAATCATTCCCCGAACAACTATTATATTATTTTCTATAATTACAAGCAAATATATGAAAGATGTAATTCAAATTATAAATATTTTGGAAGGACTATTTTTCCCTTAAAAGCTGGAACAAAAAATTCTTTTTGTTTTTTTTTTGAGACAAGTGAATAGGATGGTTTTCATCTATAACCATCTCAAATTCAAAAGCTAGTTTATTGAATCTATTATTAATTGGGAAGTATATCAATCTTATAATAGTCAGTTGAGTGGTCGGTTCTGAATAGTTTGGATCATAATCTTTCCAGTTGATTGTTGCCTCTCAGTTTGGATCTCTGGAATGAGTGATAACAGTTTGTTTGTTTGGTCAGGTTGTTGACTGTCAGCTTAAACTTGATTTAGATGTTGATTTGAATTCGGTAGTTGTAATGTAATTAGTTTGTTGTTCCAATGTCTGATGTAATAATTGGTAATTTCGGTGATCTTAAGATCGCACAGGATGATTAGACCATCCTTTGTTCTTTTTTTCCTTTTGTTTGTCCACCATAAGATTTTTTCTAAAGAGGTGTAGTATACGGATTTCACGACGTGTTTAAGCCTATGGAGTATGATATCTTTGTGTATGAAGCTAGGTGTTTCGTTGTGTATCTTCTTGTTTCTGTGGTTCCAGGCATATTCCATAAGTAAGGCGTATAAGTTGGTTTGAAAGTTCGCTTTCTTTGGAGATGTTGAGACTCCGGATTTCCCATCTGTTGAACTTGACGTCAATATGTTTAGCTGCTACTTTAAAGTGAGGGACTAGCACTGAATGGGCAAAAGGTCAGGGTTGAAGAGATATGATCTGAGGTTTCAGGTGCATTGCAATGCATGTTAAGAGAAATAAGGAGACTCATGCATAAGATGTAAGAAGGGAGTCTTGAAAGATATATATACCTTATTGTCTCAACAGGTAACAACTAGTAACAAGGTCACATTGGTATCCTTCAGAAGAAAAAGTATATATATACAGTAAAAGATTAATTAAATTTTATCTAATAGACAGCTTAGCCAAGTGGTTACGGCGACAGACTTGAAATCTGTTCCCTTCGGGGGCGCAGGTTCGAACCCTGCAGTTGTCGAATTTCAACTTTATTATCCCGCAAGCGACAATGTTGAAAATGAGTGAAAAAAAATCACCTTGGATGATTAAAAAAAAATTGATGTCTTTGTTTGATAATAAACCATAAAACCTCTTTTTTTCTGAAATTACAAATCAAAATCACCAAAAAAAACAAAAAATCTAAATTGAGTTAACTCAAATGTGCCCAAAAAAAATTAAAATTTTGAATAGAAAAAAAAAAAGTGATCTTCTGAAAATTGATGTTTTTTCCGATGCCCTATTCCTTTTTTCTTTACGAAATTTTTTTTTTAATCAAACAGGAGATCTATTTTATTAAATATACTTTTTAGGTTTGATTTTCAGTAAAAAACAAAATTCAGTAAAAAAAGGTTGGATAGAGTGAAATAAAGGCCGGGGCGATTAATGTTTGTCAATTTGTTTTAGTTTTTTTTTGATTTGAGTTCAATCTTTTAAAAACAAAAGTAAATTATTTCTTGGGTCTTTGAGGATGCTCAATAATGGATACTTTAAACAACAATAATAATGATAATATGGAGAATTCTCCATATGCAACTTTTCAATTCATAGAAACAGATTTTAATTCCTCAAAGATTAACAATACTCTTATGAATTCCCCATCCTTTGTCTTTGGAACGTAAGTGTATTGATTCAACTGTGTATGATGAGATTATTAACATTTTAGCAAAGAGATCCCAATCATTGTAGTTATGTTATTAATAGAGCAGGTGTCGAAAAGAGACACTTTGAAATCATCTTTGACCATCATATTGGTCATTATATATTAAATCCCTTCTATGAATTAAGTAAATCAGACACTGTCCGAATCAACTCTATTCCTGGTATTTTTAAGAAAGTTATTTTACATAATTTCGATATCATCTCTGTCTATTTCCTTTCTTTCAAGATCATCTTTCATCGTGAAGTATCTAAGGAAGTTCCTTTAGAGTATTGTTCTCCTTGGTATCTTCCGATCAATCCTATTAAGTGCCATGACTCAACACCCGAACCGCAGGTTAGAGAGCAATCCAAAGAAGTGGTAATATCTCAAGAAAAAAGGACATCGTTTCGTCAAACCAAGAAGATTAGGCCTACTACAACAACAATTGAAGTACCAGCAGCACCAATACTTAAAAAAGCAGTCAACCAGCGATGGCTGGCTCAAGGTTCTAAGAGAGAAAGAAAAAATGTTAAGCGATTGGATGATGAGATTGTAGGTCATTTAAAAAATCAAAAATCAAAAATGAAGAAGAGAGAAGCCCAATCAAAGGATAAAATCTCTACAACCGAAATGGTCATGAACACTCCTACTGAGGAAGAATCACCCAATGTTGCTGAAGAACCACTAAATTTAGAGCAGTTTGATCTTGAAAATGAAGATTCCTCTGAAACTGAGGATGAAGTGGAAGATGACGACGATGATGAAAACGACAGTATAGACAAATTATTAATAGGTTCCCCTTTGTTCATAAAATAAAGGTGTCTTTAACTGTACAACAACTTCCTTACTTACTTATGTATTACAAACAAAAAATAAAAATCTCTTGAATTAACTTTGCTATTAATCATCATGATTGTATTTTTGTTGATATCAAGTTGTCAATATTCTTGAGTTTGCACATTAAATCTTCATTTTCACTTTAACACACTAATTTATATGAAACAAACCCACTTCGTTGATTTTTCGTGACTTTCGCTGCTCAGTAAAAAATAATAAATTGACAACATTATATCTATTTATCAAATTAGGTCGTTTTAGTGACTGTAAAAGATATGAGTTGAGTCGTCTTAAAAAAATCAAATTTAGGTGTACAGAGTGAGTGAAAAAGAAGAATTATTTAATGTGATAGACATTGTATTCCTTACATTATACAAAACATAGTTTACAAAATCCACTTTGAATTTTAAAACGAGAATGCTATTCAGTTGAATAAAATTGAAAATGAATCATGCAAAGTTTCAATTTGTTCAGTCACTAAAAAGTGAGTTAAACTTCCCAATAGGACTGTGGGAATTACCACACATTTGACTAAAACTGTGGTATAAAAAAATTTGAAAATTTTTAAAAATTTACAAATAATTAAAGTAGTGCACATGCAGTATGAGGGAATACTTAAGTATTTATTTTTTATTTTTTTAATTACAGCGAATACTGGAATCATGATCTTTGAAGCTTTATAGACTATCGAATTACCGTAATTATGAACGGACATCTTCTCCAACTTGTGGTATTGATCTCCACCCAAGGGAACTAACAAATTCTTCTGTGGACCAAATGTATACCTAATAGTCCACTTTCCCGAGGCTTCTACTCCAACAAAATGGGTTAGACTCTGTCTGTCTGGAATCCGGATGTTGTATGTTAGGTAAGCATACAATCCACCATTTACTAATATGAAGTCCTCTATATGCCAACCAAAAAGTGGTTCTTGGAAGATAATAATAACTTCATTTAGACCTTTTAAGATAAATGGTCTAATTTTGATATTCCATTCTTCAATGAAGTTAAAGGGTGGAACCATAAGGGGTTTTTCATCATCTATTGCTAAAGTAGTGATTTAAATTTTGGAATGTTACTATAAATTTCAATAAACTACAATTTGATTTTATGAATCAGATTTAAAAGAAGAACCGAATCGGTACAATTCGGTAGAAATTCCGATATATACGGGTAGTCAATCGGTAGACAATGAGGCTCGGACTCTACCTACCGGTACCCCATAGAACTTCTATGGAGGTCTGAAAGTGACCACTAGAGTGGACATCTGTTCAAATTTTGCACCCAAAAAAATATGAACAACCATTCATGAAGTGATTTGATCAATCTTGGAGTGATAACATGTGGTCAGACATAGATGTTTATATCTTTAAGTCATGTACTAGTTTATCATATTTTACACTTGATAGACTTGGTGGATTCTCAATAAAGAGCAAACATTCAATACCATCAATCTGATCTTCAAACAAATTAAAGTCTCATATAACATTTCCCATCTTATTATTATTATTATTATTATTATTATTATTATTATTATTATTATTATTATTATTACATTATATTATGAAACTATTTAAATCATTATAAGCATGAGCTCATCTACATAATTCATAATTTTATTGTTATAGACAAAGATTACTTCTTTTCGATTATGTAATGTCTTTGTTTACTGTTATTATTTTAACTAAACTACATTTCTTAACAAATATCACTAGATACATGGTATCAAAAACCAATAAGAGCCTCTTATTCAACTAGTCTAGACAAACATAAAACCAGATGCCAAACTTTATATCTTAATTGCTAAAGTAATATTAATAATAATCGATCAAAAAATACTGATTTGCATTTAATAGTCACCACACAAAATTTGAAGAGCAATAACTCATTCAATTTTCTCCTTTGCAATTGTTTTTAATATATTCGGTGAATCAGATCATTAGTTTGTAAAAAAAACAAGGTACCTTCATCGTAAACTACTGATACACAGACTTTACTCCTCAAATATAATCATTGATACTCAATCATGGAAAGATACAACTCCGTCAATCAGAAAAAGTAATTTGAAAACATAGTCTAATTAGTTGTTTTAAAACTACTATTTTTTTATTGTTAAGAATAGTGAAAAAAGAAAATTTTAATTATTTGTAAATAATGGGGTTTTATTAGTTGGTAAAAGTAGGATTTCAATTATAATTTAGGTCATAATAAACAATCATTTCATAATTTGTTCAAAAAATACAAATAAATAAATAAATTAATGTATACAATTAATATTCACTACCAACAAATTTTTTCTACTTTTGATAACATACCTCAGGGTACTCGTTATAATCAACTACGGAATAAAATAAATGAAAGGGTACTTCCTCATAAACTTGGCAATTCTATTATTGAGTTCCGCCATAGTCCTGAGGTAGATGATGAACATCCTCCTCTTGATCCAAATGATGTAATCCCTAATGAAGAACCTATATATATAAGAGAGCCTCCTGGTATGTTTGATAACTCTACCTAATAACAGATCTTTATATTAACAGAATTTTAAGTGAGAGTGTTTAAAAATGATGGAGATGTGATTCCCTTGATGGAATTCAGTCAAGGTGAAAGATGGGTTATAATTAAAGAGAGTTTGGATTTGATGAGAGGAGGCCTTCGATTAAAGAGAGTTGGTATCCATCCCATTCAACACCAAGTCATAGCATCTCCATTTGCTTCAGGGGATTATACTTTGGTAAATGCAAAAAAAAATGTATGTGTTTTTATAATTTTTATTTTACTTACATTTATTAATGATTTAACAGTATTGCTTTAGTTCATGCAAATATTGAAGATCTATAGAATAACCTTTGTACAGCTTATTTTGCATTTAAGATTAGGAAATATCAACAAAATTAAATTAAAATACACAAAGTTAATTCATGGATCTCTTCTGATCTGCATGGTATACCTTACTTCCACAAGTGATATTTATCATAATAAAATATAAAGTTTACTATATCCATCTACATTGGATTTTAAAAAGATAATGATTTTCAGTTGAATAAAATGGAAATTGAACACTTCAAAATTTCAATTTGTTTATTTACATTGTACATAATAGGATATTATTATGATTTTCTAAAAGTTAGATTAATTCTAGGTTTTACTACATTGGTCTCTTTTGGTATTCCATGACGATAGTTCTTTTGTGTTTGACCTCCCATTACAATGAGAGAACCATTGTTCAGTGAAAACTTGTGGGCCTCCTTTTTCTTTGAGTGGACGACATCAAATGTCCTTGTTGCTCCAAGTGAAATTGATGCTATCGTTGTCTTTCCTGGAAGATATGCCTCATCGTCAGCATGCATACCAATAAAGTCTTCTCCATCTCTGTACATGTTGATGAGAACATAATCAAAGGTACACTCGAGCATGCTTTCCAGAGCCTCTTTCACCACCCTCATTTCTTCAGACCATACCTTTGCAGGTTGCTTCTGGTACAGTTGAGCATTTACATATTCATGGTCTGCCATCCAAGATTGAAGTCTAGGTAAACGATATGTCGATCCATCTTTGGTTGTTCTCTCTGAATGTTCGAAATAGAGATATCCGTCTAACAGATGATCATACAATTTTTTAGCATTTTCTTCATCCAAAAAGTCAGGACTAAATTTTAGCCAAGAATTGTTGAGCAACTCTATATGTTGTACAGTACTTTTACTATTTACACCTATCATTTCTTATATTTATAATTTACTGGTTTATTTTTAAACAATGAATTATTATTAATATTATTATTAATATTATTAGTTTTCGATCTGATTTGAAATCATTTCAGAATTGTTGTTATAAATAATAAAAAATCGGACTCCTGATTGGATTTTGAGTAAATTTTCTTTTAATTTTAGCAAAATTGTTATTATCAAATAAATCTCATTTAGCAAAAACAATCAATTTTTGCAATTACAGTCCATGATTAGAAAAAATGATGATTAATTTATTAATCTACAAAGTTATATCAGAGAAACTATTTTGTTTGATAGTTGCGATTTCATCGATTTTCTCAGTAAATTCTTTTGCTGAGCAAGCTTTCTTCAAGAATACATGTCTAAGAAGATAATGTGCATCTGGTCTTCTCTTATCATCGAGATTCAAGCAGAGATTTACAAAATCAATAAATTCATTGGACCATTTCATTGGCTCCTTGAAATCTGGAACTCCTTCAAGTGTTAATAAAAATAATGCCTATGCATTGGATAGGATTTAGGGTTAGTTTTTGTACTTAGATCAGCCCAATATATTATACGTACCCTAACAGGTGGATACTTGGCATATGGAGGCTCACCTTCGGATAACTCCCTTGCCAAGATACCTAAACTCCAAATATCAATCTTGTGATTATATTGATTGCCTCTGATCAACTCTGGGGCCATCCAATATGGTGTTCCAACAACACTATTTCTCTGTAGTTTTGCTCGAGTTAAATTGGCAACGAATCCAAAGTCGGCTGTTAACAAATTTGAAAATTAGTAAGATGCTGACTCCTTGTCTATAATTCCACATACCAATTTTAATGGTTCCATCTTTGCCAACTAGAATATTATCTGATTTAATATCTCTGTGAATTCTGTGTCCTTTGTGTATATAGTCAATACCCTGAAGCACCTGTTGACAAATGTATGCTATTTGAGATTCACTAAATGATTGGTTTTTGATGCCAATCATATCTGTTAGAGATCCAAATGACATATACTCCATTGTTAGCTGAAATATTAATTTAAATTAAAAAGATTAATAATTGTTATATAGTTCTCTTTGATGTTTGTTTTCTCTTACCCATAGATGATTCATAACCAAATGAGAATTAATATATTTAATTAGATTCTTATGGGTACAGTTTTTCATTGTGCATATTTCATTTATAACATTCTTTAGATTCTTGTTGTCAACTTTCATCTTTTTAATTGCAACCTTCTCGCCTGTATAAACATTTGTACCACAATATACATTACCGGTTGATCCTCCACCAATCTTTACAATATCCTTATATAATTCTTCAGGGTTTTCTGAAGAAACTAAATCCTCTATTAAACAGACAAAATTTTGTCAGGAAATCGCTCGTAATGATTCGTATTCTATTGAAACTTACTCAATGTAAATGATGGTTCTTCTAGAGCGAGCAACTGTGTGTTACTGTCTAATGTAGGTGAAAGTGGTCTTGGTGGTATATTTGTCATTGAGTCATTTCTTTCAAAGTTAGCAGTGCCTGTCCTAGTGAGTCTATCAAAAAATAAATTAATTACCTATAAAGATGAAATCATTCTTTTAATACAACATACTTTTGGTTATATACATGGTGGAATTCTAAAACATCTAATACATCATCTGGATGTTGATTTATTTCACCATCCTGGAATCCAGACTGTGCCAAAAGAGTTTTCCATTGATCTGGTATGCCTTGCAATGCCAATCCAACATGTATTTCATGTTTAACATTAAATGGTGCACCTACATTTGGAGCAGCTATAATAACCAGGTTAATTAACTCTCACTGAAATAGGAAGAAATTCAACTTACTGCAAAATGATTCTGAAGCATGTTTCAAACATTTCTTATGAGATTTATATTTACATCCTACACACTCGAATGCCTGTCTTTCCACTATACCTCTCACACCCCATATATACTGGTTACAGTGATTACACTCTGAGATATTCTTAAAGTTTTTCAATACAAAAGAATGCTTTCCTTTGAATCCATCTGACTTGAATGTTAGGTCGGTTATACTGCGCACTTGATCTATAAAATTTGCCATTGCCTCTCCTTTCAAAAGTGATTTCTTGGCCATTGAATTAGAGAATTCTATTACTTCATTTTTTCCTAATCCCCATCCATGTAAATTATATACTTTAATTGAATCCATTGTTTTGTTAGTGTAATGCACTGACAGGAGGCAACTCCTTAGATCTACATACCAAAAGATAATAATAAAGTACAAACTAAATCAATATCAAATTCAACATAATTATCATATCCAAACTGATCGTGTTTTATCACCAACTCATCCCAATAGAGTTCCTCCCAAAAGTTTAGATCTTTCCATGTTGGGTGATCCTTAATAAACTCTTGAACGAATTCACATGTGCCATTGATCTTCTTTCTATTCAATATTCTAGAGCAATCCATAATTAATTTACAACTAAAATAATCTTTGGCTTTTGCTTCATAAAGGTTCTGTAGGATAGTATTTATCAGGTACAATGTTACTTCAAATGAATTTTCATTCATTGGCAGATTCATTTGCTATCCAGTCAAGACAGATTATATTAACATTTATGAATTAAAACTCTGTTATAATATCGACTAGTACATACATTTGCTTTTGTTTCTTCATCGAGAGTCATACATATACTTCTACGAGCGTAGTCATTGGTAAAAATATTGTTCATTTTGTAGATATCGGTCATTTCTACATGATTACTTGACGAAATCAAAGCGGAAACTATCTTTCTACCGAAATCCAGTAGTTCTCGATCGACTTCCAACTCTATACCTTCCATTGAATTTTGTTTGGAAACTGTGAGTGGTGTTGTACTTCCACTTAAACTGAAACCAGTATTATTATTACTACTATTATTATAATGACTGTTACTATTATTTAATTTGAGGAAACTACTAGATGGTGTGGTTGGACTTGTAAAGTGAAACTGGTGTTGTGAAGATGATAAAGGTTGTTGTGGATGTTTTTGTTGATTCACTAGGTTAGAGGTTGTTATATTATTGTGAGAGATTGATTTTCTCAATGGAGGTAAGTGTGAATTAGTACGAGAAAGTGGATGTTTGGATATGGAGAGACTGGAATTGGATGAACGAGGAGGATCTGAAATCTGATTGGCATATTTCATCCTCAGATTGAGTAATTCTGTTTCGATATTGAGCAACTCATTTTCCAAACGATTGTTTTTCTTAATGTGATCGGCCAACTGTTCGCTGGTGATTGTCAACTGCGCCTGAATGTTGGTATTATTTGTCTGAAGCTGTTGGATCTGCTGAATCTGTCTGGTAAATGCCTGAGTCGAAACAGGAATTGCTCCATTTGGATCTGTTGGTAATTCAATGTATTTTGAAATATCAATCTGAATTTGAGTAGTAAAATATTAGTGAGTATTTAATTGTCATCAATAATTATTAATATGACTTACTGGCTCACTTAGTTTTTTACTCTTTTGTCGCTCAATTTCCAGCTCCCTGTTGAGTGATTCAATCTTTTCCTTTTGGACAAGGATTGTCTTTTCTTGTTTGGATATTCTATCTTTGAGGTGGAGTAGTTCTTTGACAAATGATTTATATGATATACTATTTCCAAACATTAAGGGTACACCTGAACTATCACTAAGGAATGAATTGTTGTGAACGGATGATTCCGACGAGTCTGAGTCTGAATCTGAAGAATCTGATGAATCAGAAGAGTCAGAATCGGATGAAGATGTATCCTTTCTAGATGCCAATTTCAATTTAGAATCCTGTTTGACTAGCAGCTTTGATGACGATGCTGATTTACTACGTGTTTTCTTTAATAGTAATGTTGAATTGGATGTTGTCGATGTTATTAATGGTGCAGACTGTGCTAAGGGTGTATTTGGTGTTGATGGTGTTGTGGAAGTTGATGAGATCAACAATGTTGATCCGCCTTGAGCGCCAGCAATGTTTAATCCTTGACTTTGTGATAGAGTAGGTGGAGATGACAAGAAAGATCCACTTGATTTCAGCTTTGATGAGATTTTACATAGTTCCGAAAGGTTGATAATAAGCTATAATCATTTGTTAGATGATCTGTCGCATCTCTATTATCAATCAAGTTTGAAATTCGAAGATAATTACCTGTTTTCTGCAATCCTCTGGTTGATATAGAAAGGTGTAGCTGATAAAAAGATATTTAGAATGAACGCCCAGTAGCCAGCATGCTCGTAGATAGTTTCTGATGTTTTCAATCTTTTGCAGTTGTGTTGGTCGTACATGTATCTTTTGAATCATTCCAAGTCGAATGCTATTGATCAGATTACAAAGAAGAGTTCCTGAATGCAGAGATTCCAATATATCAATCTCTAAAAAGTCTGTAGATAACGTCGATGGACATTTCTAATCAAAATGGGAATAAGGAAAAGCAAACCGATAATCAATCAAAACCAAGCATCAATCACAAGTTGAGTTGGATCAGAGATAAAAGTAATTCAGTATTAATATTAACCATGTTTCTCAGATAATAGTATTAATAAACCAACATCTGATGATGATTGATTTACAAGAATCAACCTACTTGCTGTATCCATTTCTTTATTTCCAACTCATCGATAGTATTGCTACTGTTGAGATGGTGATAATTTGTAAAGGTTGAAGGCGAAGAAAAAGTTGAGGATGATGATGTCGACAACATCATATTGTTATTGCTCTGGTTGTTGGTGTTGCTATTACTATTGCTGGCATTATTATGAGTATTACTATTATTATTGTTGTTGTTGTTACTATTGCTAGTGATTAAACCATTACTTGAATTCAAGTAAGAGGCCTTCATGCTGATGAATAAAGGCTGCCTGCCTTGCCTTTAATCAACGTTCAACTTCAACAGCTCACTACTATCTTCCTTTCTTCCTTCTCTAACTAACTAAATATCTATTAATACTCGTCTATATTAGAATATCCGATTGAATATAGGGGTACTATTCTCTGTAATAAACTACTTAAAGTTGGTTGGAAAAAATATTATAAATTTCGCGTTTTGTTTGACCAACAACTTTTCTGTAAATTAATGAATTTATTTTAAATTTTTTTTACAAAAAAACTGAATTAGTTGAGAGTATTGAAATGTAAGGTTAATTGTCAGTCAGTACTAAGTCTGTTTGGTATTGATTTATTATTAGAGTTAACAATAACTACTAAACTATATCATATCTTAAGTAATGATAAAATGTACATATTGTAGAGGTAATAGTAGAGTTTTGGTTTAATTAATAATAATATTATTATTATTATTATTATTTATTGATTTTCTTTTTTAATTTGATTTAAATAGTATTGTGTTTGTGTATTGATGCTTCTGTTGCTGTGGGTAGGGAGAGAGGTAGGGAAGTAGGTGTAGTCGATGGTGTAGTGAGATGTTGTAAATTAGGCAATATTTATTATTCACCACAACACACTATCTGCCAATCACCACAACACACACTTATACCTATTATCAGAGTTACCCCTAAAAATAAACCTATAGTATTATTATTATTAACATTAATTATTATTAATATTAATTTCTAAAAAAAATATTGTTTATTATTATTAATTAATTAATTATTAATTATCAATTATATTATATAGATTGATAATATAGAATGTTGTTATGTTATGTTTGGTTTGGGTTATTTTTGTTTTATGTTTTAAAGTTTGGTTTAGTTGAGTTTTGGTTAAATACACAAGGTTTGGGGTTGGCTTGGTTGGATGAGTTGGTATGTCGGATTTTAAAGAAAAATGTAAGGGAGTAAAGGAAGGTTCTTGAGCATGTAGTAACATAAATCTTAATCTTGACGACCCAATAACTTTCTTCTGAATACTTTATCTGGGCAACTGTGTTTGTTTGATGATTTGATTAATTGTTAATAGAGATCGCTTTGGCATGAAAATGAGAAAGATAGTTGTCGATACTTACATAACAGTGACTTCAGCACCCAACCACTCATAGCATCTCTCTCGAGGGAAGACAACATACATTGTGAAATTGTTTCAAAAAAGTTCCTCTTCATTTCTAAATTTTAATCAAATAGCGGTGATTAGTTATGTACATTTTGATTTGTCAAACTATCTAATTGCAGAGACATAGTTTCTGTTTTGTTGTTGTTCTTGACTCTGTTAAAACTGATAGATTGTGTGCTATATATACATAGCCTTGAAAATAAAATGACTGTTTCGATCATACCATATCTTTCTTGTATAAAGTTTCACATAGACCGTACATGGCTGGAGTCATTGTACCGACCAACAAAAAGTCATTAGTATATACTGGAGCACCAATCAAATCCATACCAGAGATAAATGGTTTATTATCGCTATCCAATCCACAAATAACTGGTTCTGTAAAGTATGGTCCAAATCTATAGCATATTTACGAGTTGTTGTTGTTTGATTCACCAATAAAATCCTTTTGGTTAGACTAATCGCGCTAAACTATAAAACCACTATCAACTCAATGATAGATCTCATCGAACGAACATACCTCTTTTCATACAACATATTTTGAAATTAAAATGAGTCAACACTTGTGGTGACATATCTCTCTCCTCTCTCAATTTATAAAGATTGTGTCTAAATACAAGCTTTTGATATCTATTATATAATAATATGAAACATTATCATCATTATGATGATTGGTAATGATAATGTTAAAGTTAAAAGTTAGTTAACAAAATGTAATTAAAACTAACAGGTTATCTGTCACCAAGAACTACACTGCATGATACATACAAAGTTTGAGCATCTGTAACCAATCCAGAGATACCAATGAATACTTTATCACTGATTCTATATACTTTAGGTTGTTGTTGGAGATGGTTTGGTGTTGAATACCAAATCTAAGATCTGTAGCGATAGCAAACACAGTTCTTACCAGTCATTAACAATGACGGCACCACCATTATATTCCATAATACTCATTTTCTTTATAACTCTATCTTTGATATCTAAACACCAACAACAATAATAATAATAATGATAATATATAATATATAAATCTATCTACAAATAATAACTAAATTGTATTTTAAAACTTTTTAATATTAAAGAGTGATGATTCATCAAAACCCCAAAAAAACTTAATTAAAATTTGAACATCATTTGTTTTTTAAAAAATTACAAAAAAAACAAAAAAGAAATTAATCAAATTTAAATATGAGTGAATGTAGATTTCCGTTTAGTTTTCATTATTAAGTTTGATGAACTATTAGTTCTTACTTTGCTTCACTTCATCACTTCAATTTTCATATTGTTTCAAATTAGAATAAAACAGAATTTAAATGGTGATGATTGAGGTTAACAAGAAACATAGGATTAGAGATCAATTAGATGTTCTTTTGTGGTTCATTGATAATAGTCTGCCATGTCATTGATGAATCTATCTAGGAATGAATTCTAATTCTTAATCAATTTCATCTTCTCTCGGAGTAGAAAAAGACGTACTACAATCTGAGATAGTAAAACTTGCATGATACTTTTGTGTCTTTGACTCTAGAGTGGCTGGTAGTATTGCTATTCGTCTATATTTAATTATCATCATACTTGGGCATCACATCACTTATTCTTCTTTTCTTTTCTTTCCTTTCCATTCCTTTTCATTTCTTTTTAATAATGGGAACTCAAGTATTAATAGATTAAAATCTAAAAATATCAAAAGAGAATAGTAGATATTAATTGTTTGCAATTTTCAAGCATTGTATATATAAATAATGAAATAATAATATGTTAAACCTTTTATTTCATAGATAGTATTAATAGAAATTTAGTTGAGAATATTTGAGAAGCTTTATTATTGCGATATTATCACAATCTTCTAATTCACTCTGGTAAATGTATTTGCAAACAAACACAATCAATCATCTGCGCACCCAAGCTACCTCCCATAGCCAATTTTTACAATCACACACTTTTTTTTTACAATAATTTATTGTGGTGATAAAATAATTTAAGTTGGGTGGAAACAATTGCATAGGTTCAAAGGGTGGTTTTTTGGAACCATTCTTACCATCAAACAAACAAAACAAACAAATTAATCAATCAATCATCATTTCAATACTCACTCCATCATTCAAACCAAAATAAAAACCAAAACACAAAACACAACACACACTTTATAAAACATAACCAATACCAATATACACTATCATCAAACAGTACCCATCAACAATCAATTATAACCAAACTAGAAGCACAATCACAACTTTTCAACATGATCAACATTATTCTTATTTAGTAAGGTTTAAAAATAATCAAATCAATAGAACCCCTTACTAAATTTTAGTGTCCAACTTGTCACATACATATATATACACACACATAAATATAATATAATATTATTTCATACAAAAACACAATATCAATCAAAACAAACACCAAATTAAAATAACCACACAA